>CAIGRT010093895.1:0-21574 GCA_903798405.1 Fraxinus platypoda | reverse complement strand
AGATGTTGCACTCCATTCATCATCCGTCATATTTTGTTCCCTTCATTTCTAATGTTCGCACAAAAATTCCACCTTGTACGTTATACATGTTAAAAAAATTGCAACTTAACAAAACTTAACTCACCAAAATCACCTCTGAAACGTGACTTTCACGACCCCCATCAACATCTTTAAAATCCAATAAAGCGTCCCCAATAATTTTTTTAGAAATGTTATTTTTCTAATTCAAACATTTACTGTGCAAAAAATAGGTTTTAATTTGAAGGTGAAACTCTGAAGTATAACTTGTTTGGTTGGAACGTTTACCATACGTGAAACGCGACTTCCACACCTCATAAACCTTTTTCAAATCCAATAAAGCGTACCCAAACAAGTTATGCTTCAGAGTTTCAGATAAAACACTATTTTTTGCACAGTAAACGTTTGAATTAGAAAAAAATGATATTTCTAAAAGAATCAATGATGACGCTTTATTGAGTTTTAAAGAAGTTGATGGGGACGTCGAAGTCACGTTTCACATATGGTGATTTTNAAGTTATGCTTCAGAGTTTCAGATAAAACACTATTTTTTGCACAGTAAACGTTTGAATTAGAAAAAAATGATATTTCTAAAAGAATCAATGATGACGCTTTATTGAGTTTTAAAGAAGTTGATGGGGCCGTGGAAGTCATGTTTCACATATGGTGATTTTTGTGAGTTAAATTTTGTTGAGTTACAATTTTTTTAACATCTGTAACTTACCACATGGAATTTTTGTCCGAACATTAAGAATGAAAGGAATAAAATATGGCGGCTGATGAATTGAGTGCAACATCTCAAAGATGAGTGACCATTGTGAAGCATTTTGAAGTTCGATGAGTAAACTGTGACCAAATATGAGTTGAATGAGTAATGAAATAATGATTTGGCTGAGATGTCATTTTTTAACGACCGTAACTTGCCACGTCAGATTTTCGTTAGCCACGTCAGCGAATAAAGTAACGAATTTTTGAGGGTGATGAACGGAGTGTAAACTGACAAAGTTCAATGAGCATTGTAAAACACTTTAGAGTTTAGTGAGTAAACTGTGACCATAATTAAGTTGAGTGATTATTGAAATAATTTACTCAATATATAGTGGTAGGCTCATTATGATAGGAAATAATGAATTTTCCATTAAATTTGAAGGTGAGATTGTCTATACAAAGCATGCAACTATTGACCGAATAAATGAATGGAACCATATAGAAATGATCATTCGCGCAAAAATTTGTCAATTTGAGGACTCAAATGTCAATGAACAGAGACAATGTGCTTGATGATTTAGGAGGCAAAGAAGTAAAAGTTTTAAGTTGTCCCTGTTTCCATATCTCACGTTTATAACTTACTTTTTCACTCTATGATAAGGAGTTACTTTTTAAAATTATCTCTTTCAATTAAAATAAATTGCTTACTTTAGCTATTACATATTTAGAGCACGTTTGAGCCCATTTGGTTTTTTTTTTGCTAAGAATGCATTTTGGAATAGTATATTAATGAAAATTGTGTGGTTAAAAAATAAGGAAAAAATTTGGGTTTATGTGTGATATTATTTATTTAAAAATGTGTTATCAAAAATATTATTTTAATAGATATATTTTTTAAAACTACAACTACAATTTGCAGTGTTGCACTGAGTGAATTATTTCTTGTACATTATTTGCACGTTGGAAGAAAAAGAACTGTATCAACGTGAACATTGTGGCCCCACCACAACCGGACCCTATAAATAGCTCACTCTCAACGTTCCTTAACCGCCTGCCTGACGTTCTCTCTTCCCTCCCTCTCTTTCTCACACACGCGCAAAATCTAAAACGTCTAATTCGAAACCGCTCCTCATTTGTTATGCAGACAAGGATGAAGCGCAAGCTTGAAGCGCAAGTTGATGTTGAAGTTGAATCGCAACCGCTCAACTTCTGGAAGAAGCAGCTTCGTTCGAAGCTCCCTCGCCGCCGACGACGACAGATCTCTCCGATAATTCAAAATTATTCTACAATTACGAACAATATTTCGGAGTTCAGAGCAGTAAGTGAAGTGTCGTACGATTCTAGCGAAGTCTCAGTTAACGCAAAGAAGCCTTTGCGAAAATCTGAAAATGAAGCCGGAGATGAGTATCGGAGATTTACAAGATCTTATTACAGGAATAAAGTGGAAAATGAGAGTAGAAAGTATGATGAATTGGAGTTACAGGAGAGTTCATGCGTTGAATCGTCTTCTGGAGCTGTTGTGTTTGAAAGTTCTAGGAAAAAAAGGTTGAAGTTGAAGAGTAAAAATATACAGAGTGAGGATTCGGAGGCAATTACCATATCGGAAGTTTCTAGTGTTCCTCAGTTTTCATTTCTCAAGGAAGTGAAGAAAAATTATAATTCCATTGAAATTACTCAAGACGAGGCCACTTCAAAAATGTCTAACATTCAATTTTTTTCTGGTGATTTGTCCACGAAAGTGTTGAGTCGTGGAGCTGAGAAATCTGAGGTTTCACTTGAAAACGATGTCGTTTCATTTAACTCTGTGGAAAATTCAATCAAAATCAATGGAAACAGAGCAGGCAAGAACGATGGCGTTGTCTCAGAGGTTTCAGCCAACTGCTGCGAGTCAGGTGCTAGCAAGAGTATTCTGGAACACGCTGCACCTGACATTAATTTGGCTTGCTCAGAGCATTTCTCGAGCTGCAGCTTTCTGGATGGTGAAGAAGAGAACCAGAAGTCGTCGGATATTTTCACGGATACTTCCGGTATGGAGTTCGAATATTCAGATGATACACCGTTGTTTTCTTTCGATTCTGGAAGTCAATTTTCAGAAAAGTCGATTGAAGATGAGAGTACTTCGCCTATGTTTCAATTGTTCAAGCAGTTTAAACAACAGTTCCGCAGATCAACGTTTGCCATCAATAGTACTTCTAAAACCTGTGAAAAATATGATTCTCGCGACGCTGTGAGTTTTGATAAATTATTTTTTCATTCCTGAAATATTATAGACATACTTCTTGATTGTTTTATGTGTGAATATTATTTATATATACATGTCTGAGTACAAATTGTGGTTAAATGCTAGCTAGGATCTCAGCTGTATCTGACATGGCTATTATTTTTATATTTACGTTACGTGCTATGTATTGAATTTTGATTTGTGTAATTTTGATAATTGATGTCCGTTTATACCAGATAAACTAAACGTAATTAAATATACCGAGATTGATTTACCTAAAAAAATAGGACTTTAGCGAGGTACAATCTTCCTATAACAAGGTATAAATTTCTGTAGTTTGATATTTCTTAATTCTAGAACATTTTTACATAAAATTTTAATTATGGTATTTTTATGATTGAGTTCAGTTTATTTTAAGCGCTTGGAAATCTGCATTTTATGCAGTAATTTTAGAACAATTAGCATAAATATAATTGATGAAATGGTTTATTTGTGTATTAAGTTACTTGGACTTGAACAAAAAGAAGATGAAGAGAGCTACAGGATGCTGAAAGAAAGAGAGAGGCGGCAAGTGTATCTGTTCGACTATGCAGAGGAATACTGTTCAATCACTGACTATGGCCATCTTGTCATTCAGCAACGCCTACAGATGGTTCATTGGATTGTTGAGGTCAGTTAAAATCTTCCACATTTTACATCTCAAGTTATTTGACATTGTTTTAGTTCCTATTGTTTCCTTAAATTATTCGGATCTCTCTGACTTATGAGAGGATATTTTGTACAAGAACGGCATATTGCTATACTGCTACTAAATGGTTAGCTGTGACTTTTGAGGAATCTATATATGAGATGCGGTATCAATTTTCTGCAAATTGCTTCTAGCAAATCAAGATTTACAATCTGTTATTTGTATACTGAGAGAGGAAGATGCACTATCTTGGACACGTGCATGTGTGGTGCACGAACTTTAGAAATGGAGAAGTGCTTGTTCTATACAAAGCGAGACTGGGTGCTTTGTAGTTTTATTTTCGCCTACTGGTCCTTAATAGTGTAACTTTGTCTCATTGTCAAGCCGCACATGTTCTAGTTAATACAGAGTCATGTAAGTAAGTGGATGCACCAGGGCAATTTTTGTCATCTCACGTCATTTATTCTAATCGGGGCTAAATATCTAAAGCGTTTCTAGTATGGATCTCGCTACATCTCACGTCATTTATTCTACTCAGGGCCAAATATCTAAAGCATTTGTCAGTTTAAAATATAGTTAATTTTTTCAGCCGATCTTTTCCCTCCACATCATTTTATGTAATCCCTAATATACCATTTTTATGTACAAGTAGCATAATCCTTTTAGTATTTGATGTTATACCAGTTCATTTGGTAAAGAAAATAAAACAAAGTAAAAGAAGCTATTGGAATGTGCAGTCCACTTGCAATAGAATTTACAGCTAGTTACATTTTCAGATTTTGCATTGCCTGGTTTGCACATCCATGATTCACCAATGCAACTCATGTTGCAGAATGATTTAGCTTCCTCTGTAATGATGTGATGATCTTTACTGTCTTAGAATGATCACTCTCTCCTTCAGACAGTGAAATAATCGACAAATTCGCAATATCAAGAGCCTTCCTATTTTTCTATTTTCTGTATTGATATTTACAGATACATTTGTATGTACTTCTACAGCATGCTACAAATAAGGAGCTTCAGAAAGAGACAATGTTCTTAGGTGTCAGCCTTCTTGATCGATTTCTATGTAAAGGGTACTTCACAAACAAGAGGAATCTTCAGATCGTTGGCATTGCCTGCCTCACGCTAGCTATCAGGATTGAAGAAAATCAGCCTTCCAACTGGTAATAATTTATTCCTTTGATCGTTTCTTATTGCATTGGATGATTGAGAAACCACCTTGAACTACGTAAATTTTGTTCTTATGCATTGACATACATGACGAAATAATCATGCTCTCATTTGCAATAAGTAGAGTCACCACAAGTATTAGGTTATATTTAGTAATTTCTAAAAATGAGGAACATATGGCATCGTGGAAATATAACAGGGTAAAGTATGGACAAACAACGAAATTGTAGGCAAATTCTATCATCATTATTGTACGGTCTTATATGATTTTGGTATGATATATCGAATTTAGAGTGTTCTAAAATGCAGAATTGTCATCAAGTTGTAAATTAATTAGCCAAACGATTAAGAATATTTCTGGAGTCCTTTGTCTCTCCTGTCCTTACTAATTTCCTACGAGCATAGTCAAATAACACATAAAATTCTTTTTTCCTTTCTGTTTTGTGGTTTCATTTTGGGTGTCATCAGCAGTTTCAAGTTTCTTAGGAAGTTAATCACAATAAAAAAATCTGTATTGAATTTATGAAGTATTTCAATTAAGAAAAGCTTGAACAGCACAATTTTATGATATTGGACTAATATTATAACATGAGTATAGGGTCTCTATTAACTTTTTACACAGTCCTCAGATAAATGTTCCTCTGTTTACTTACTTTAGATTTGAAACTTAAATTCCAAGTAATAGGAGTTACTAGGAAGATTGTTATGACACTGCTGCAGGCTAAACTTCTTTCCCATTATGATCTTACTTGTCAACCAATTCTCGGACATTCAATCTCTAACATACTAGAAATTTCATTTCAGCGTGCGTAGGAAGACATTCAATGTAGGAAGTACTGCATATGGCCGAAGTGAAGTGGTGGCTATGGAGTGGCTAGTGCAGGAAGTCCTTAACTTCAAATGCTTCCTACCCACCTATTACAATTTTCTATGGTACAAATTTAATCATAAAACTCCTAAGATGTCTATAACTTCAATTCTCACGCACATTGTGCACTTCAATTAATTATGTCCACAGGTTCTACCTCACAGCTGCAAGAGCAAATGAGCAAGTGAAGAGGACTGCCAGATACCTAGCAATACTTGCACTGCTGGGCCATCAACAACTATGTTTTTGGCCCTCAACTGTTGCAGCTGGCCTAGCCATCCTTGCTTCTGTTGCGACAAATCAAGATGCATCCTGCCGCCTGCTTACAGAGGTAAGCAAGAATTGATACAAATCTATCAACTCCGTCTCTCTCTCTTTCATGACACAAAGTTGTTCAGGGAAATTTATTTTTTTCACAGTATGAAATAAAATTCAATTATCATTTCCATGTAGTTATACGTCTTGTAATGCATAGCATTTTTTTTCTATGAAACTTAAGTGTTAAGCATTGGAACAAACTTCTATTACCGTTGAAAACAGAATTATAAAAAAAAATGCTTTTATCTTTATTGATAATTGATGAATATTTCGACTTCAATCTGCAGTCTCACGCAATACAGATGGACAATGATTTACCTGAATGCATAAAGGTGAAAAAAAACACTACTATTTACGCCAAATAACTTTTTATATATTGTAGTTTTTCATTTTTCCTAAATATACTCCTCAGCTGGCATTCATATTTAAGGTGCAGTAACTTTCCCTTATAAACCATTTTCTATATAGAATATCACTGCAGTTTTGAAGTTAGCTATGAATTTCATCATTGTGTATTCTGTTTGACAGAGCTTGGAATGGTTAGTGAAGTACATAAACTAGCTAAAGCTTCAAGTTTTATAAACATTCTTCAAGTCGGATCAAGTGACGCTGGTACTGTTGTACTTTTCCATTTCTATAGAACACTACATGTAAATTGTTCATTAAATCCGTAAAGGAAAGCCTTACATTCTTCTAGTTAGCTGTCTAATGTACTGCACCTGGAGATAAAATTTCTTTCAATTACGAGCTTGTAAAGACTCAACAAATTATGGTGCATCCAAAGAGTTCAAAAATTCCGACCTTTACTCTTGACTAATATGCCTTGTGTTTCTTTGAACTCATCTGTGCATAGAAAAATTACAGGATTTAGTTTAACAATAGCATTTGCTAAACACTCCTCAGGAGAATTTTACAAAGTGAAAACAGCTTCTCACATCAAAATAAAAGAGAACTACACGGAACATACGAAGACATGGAGAATATCTTTAAATTTCTAGTGACAATGACTTTAAATCGTGCAATGATACAAAACAATCTATTGCCAAGTTCCTACATCCACCTGAACTATAACATTCAGGATGCTCATACCAATCCCAGTTCAATGGAAATCCTCATACAAGCTTACTTTTTCCCATCAGGTGAATTGACAACCACAGGAGATTCATCAAGATGAACATTTGCAAGGCTGTTTACCATTGTTGCCTTTTCTTTATCAAGGGTCTCCCTTTTGTTCTCCGCCTTTTCAACTTTCTCCTTTGCTATTGCTCTAACACCCTCAGCTGTCTTTGAAACTACATTAAACGCATTCGAAACCCACGAAGCACCAGTGGACACATAGGGGTTTGTCATGATGGCAGATCCCGTGCTGCTGGCCTTCTGCTCGGCAGCGGCCAAGGCTGATTTTGTCATTTCCGAGACTTGGTACCGCTCATTGACTTCTCTAACCTTTTCATTCACCACAGCTGTCCCTGCACTTAACTTCTCACTCAAGCCAATCTTACTATCGATGGAAGCAACAGTGGCCGAGGCATTTGATATTAATTGGTGCCTTTCATCGAAAGACTTTGCCTTGTTGAGGGCATCCTTTCCCAAGATGAAGCCCTTAGCTAGCATGGAGCTGACAACATCCTCCGCCTTTTTCGCAGCAGAATCTGTAACAGTTGGCTTCGACTCCTTCAAAGGCCGTGAAGGAAAAATGAGGTTCAGAATTGAACTTGAAGATAATAATATCATATATTTGATATAACAACCCACCACATGCTTCCGATTTTTTAAGTTATTTTCAGCTGTTAATATCAGTTCGGCAAATAATCAAATAAAATCAAATGGAGAGAGTACGGGGTGAACCAACGCATAAATATTGAAGGCAAAACATTCAAGGTTCAAAAAAAATAAAATCCACTTGACTGCAAAGATCTCATAATGAGAATGAATAGTATTATCGCCAAAATAAAAATATGAACGATATGTTTGGTAGAGTTTTTTCAAGTTTATACGCCGATCAATCCTCATTTTATTACACACATTCCGTGACCTATTTTATCCATACATTCCGTACCCACGGCTTATAATCTACAAATAGCTTACCAAACATACACGAAGTCATTACATCAAGTTATGAAAATATTAAGCTCTCTTTTTTGTGTCTACGAGCTCATGTATCAACCTGCAGTAGTGTGTATAATCAGCATTCTTTTCTTTTCTTTTCTTTTTTTTTTTCATGGAGGCACGTTGTCAGGTATCTGTTAAAATAACTTTGGCTAGATGAAAGAGGATGACTAATTTAAAAGCCTGAAAAATAAAGATTTAATAAACCAGATGCTTACACCTCAAGGGAATTCCAACTTACAAATGATTATGGAAAGGCCAAAAACCAGAAAGAAACAAATTATTTAAATGAGTCATGACAGTCACGTAAACTCACCAAGTTCAGAGGAGGAGCATTTGGAGGCAGCTGATAGTTATCGACAGGAGTTACAGACACGGGAAGACTATTTATTGTAGCTCCCTGAAAATTAAAATGGATCAATTATAGTAATTTTAAACATCTAATAACATTGATTGAAAAATGATCAAAGATTCATAAAAGAATTGAACTCAGAGTACTCGTATTCACTACTCAAAATAATTGTTCAATGAGAATAGGAAACTCGATAAGGAGTGCATCCCTTGTGTCATTATTGGTTGATTGCATAGCTATTGAGAGAGATTTTTCATGTATATTATATGATAAATTCCTAAAGTATGGATGGACACTATCCTATTTCTGTTTTCATTTTTGCTCTCAAGAGTGATGATTATGTGCAAATCAACTTCTACAATCATCAGTCTTGCTAAGAAAAATCATTTTCAAAGATGAATGTTCTCAAACAATGAAAGTTTGGCGGAAAGTTTGGCAAAAGATTTACTTCCTAAATTATCATAAATCAATGTGGAAGACATAAAATATCATGAAGATCACTACGTAAAACTGAAAAATTCGAACAGTAAGCAATTTAGCATACCGACAGAAGTATTGCAGTGTCTGCTCCCTGTGACTCATTGAAGGTAACATATGCTATCTGAGTGTTTTCAGTTCCCCTGCAAATGAACCATCAACTCTTTTAAGCTCAATTTTTTAATTAGACTCAATGAGCAAGTATGCTACAGGGCAGACCTTTTCATCTCGACAAATTGAATGTTACCACAGAAAGAGAAGAATTCCAAGATATCTTTATCAGAGGCAGCCAGTGTAACATTACTGATTTTAACTGTTCTTATCTGTCAAAAGTAAGAACGCGTGTAAATGAGTTGATGCCTTCAGCTGCTAAGATTTTGTGCAAACAACCAATAAACTAAGCTTTGTTTCCCAAAAATTTGGAGTCGGCTACATGCATAATTTTTCTCCACTTCGTTTCGTTTGGCTCATTGCTAAGATTGCATGCAAACAAAAAAGAAAAATACCAGCATACGATGTTGGCCAATTAGGCCTATGACCTGTTGACAATAACAACGACCTAAATCTTATTCCCAATATATTTGGGGTCAGCTACGTGAATCCTTTACAGCACCCTGTTCAGTTCATTGCTACAAGACTACAATTCTGGTAGTTTACATAACAACATGCAATTTCTTAAATTATTGAGTTGGTGACCTCATGTGTGTGGCAAAATCATAATTTTGTTAGTGTTTATAGCTGTTTATGACTTCCGCTATCATCAACTACCATACAAAAGTTACTTTACTTGGACGTTAGCTTTTGATTCCTCTATCAAAACTATCCAACAATATTTAAGCATCCATCTCAAAACAAATGGCTATGAATGGAGAGGCTGTCTGGTACATTCGCTATGCAAGTTTTCCGTGGTGGGGACAAGTGTAAATAACCATGAACCTTAATTACTTCATATGAAAAATGCATCATAACTCATGCAGAGTGTTCTTTTGTGGACATAAACAAGGTGAAAAAGAATATTATTGAGACAAGGCATATAGATTTCAGCTACAAGGTGGTTCATGAATCTCACATCAGAGACATTGCTTGTGCAATTAGGAGTATTAGTTGGCTTTGAGTCTTCTCTCTTTTTTGCTTCAGTTTTATCAATGGGATCCTGCACATGATCAGCATAAGCCGTCGTAGTTATAATAAGACAGAAACTGGATTTGGTTGGGAACTCTTAAAGAGCTTATTTCAGAAATTGGAGGATAAGCACATGATATCTAAACTAGCAAAAGGATTTTGAAAGTTTCATAATTATATAGATTCACATCAACTCTAAATTTTTAAAACCTTAATCAAAATATAACAACCACTTCTGAAAAATGTACCCCCCCAAATGAATAACGATCCTAACTTCAATTGAAACTTTTCAGATATATGCTAAACCTCGGCCTTCTACATAATCAGACTGCATATTTTCAGGTCTACATGAATCGCTTCTTTCCGCTCAGTTTAGTTCATTAGTACAAGACTACAATTTTTAGAAAAACGCAATTTCACGTTTTTTTAAGTTATGGAACTCAAGTGAGTGGTAGACTCATACTTTTGCTAATGTTAAACAGTTATATTATGACTACCACTACAACCACCTGTCCATACAAAGGTTACGTTCCTCCATGGTTATGCCTAAATATCCATGACGTCCAATTCTGTCAATCAAAAACATCCAGAATTGTTTAAGGACCTTTCACTATTTGGGAGCTGGTGGTTTTTCATTGTGGGGACAAGCGTAAATATCCCATAAATGTTAATTAAGCCAAAAGAAATGCATTACAGATCAAAGCAGAACAGTCTTCTTTTGTGGATATCATCAACTAGGTGAAAGAAGATTATTGAGAAAAGGCATATATATTTCGGCTACAATGTAGTTCATGAACCTCACATCTGAGACATTGATTGTGCGATTAGGGGTACTAGTCGGCAGGGAGTCTTCTCCCCTTTTCATTTCAGTTTTGTCCATGGGATCCTGCCTATGATCAGCATAATGAGGTCCTTGTAATAGAAATAAGACAAAGAAACTTGAATTTCAATGCAAGATGGTCGTTGGAGACTCTCGAAGAGCTTATTTTGAGAAATAGGTCAAGGGATATTATCACATAATTTGAAGACTTGTAAAACGATTTTGAAATTCAACATAGCATCATTATATTTTTTAATACATCATATATCAATCTTTAAAACCTTAATCAAAATATATGTCAATCACTTCAGAAAAATGTACACCAAATGAACCTCACATCTGAGACCTTGATTGTGCAATTAAGATTACTTGTCGGATGGGAATCTTCTCCCTTTTTCGTTTTGGTTTTATCCATGGGATCCTGCATATCATCATCATCGTAATTCAAAATACTTATCAAAAATTCGAAAAATAAGAAATTAATAGAAAGATTGATACACAGGATAAATAGAAGAAAAGATGATATGCGTCCACCACCTACATATTTGATACATTTTCCTATATAGAAACTCATAACACCAACTCCATTTGTATTCCATCAATTACTCATCGATCAAAAAAGTGAGTCAATTGGGCTAATCACCTTACCGCTCCAGTTAAGGATGTTGTATAAAAATAATCTATATAAGCTCGATAATACGACCAATTATATATAGACCATTTATAATTTGTCCGAAAGACTTCTTGGAGGACTTGTTTTAACAAATAGACTTATTAAATCGAAATCTTTGAAAGAAGAATAAATGGGTTCATATAATGACACCATAAATATTCTGAAATAAGCTATATTGAATGAAAAATTGCATCTTTCCAAAATCCATACAAATCAATCAATTCATTCAACTTTTGATGTAAATGAGACTGAATAAATCTGTTAATGAGATTGAATTCAAGATTCAAGACTTACTGACATCATGATGGAAAGAACAAAAATGCAGGGCCTCGATATCCTTATTCTGAATTATGGTGATGAATATAATGCAAAAACAGATGGAGGAAATTACGGAAAAATGAAGATTAATACCTCATATGAAATGGAAGGGATAACAAAGAGAGTTGTGAAGTGCGACGTCTGCCAGCCATTTTCCGGGAAGTCCTCACCACCCCACGATCAGAAGCATTCTTAACACCACCACTCCAAAGATAAAGTTTTAAGAAAAGATCTACACGCCTAGAGTGGCCTTAAAAATAGAAAACACGAGCCGGCGAGTAGCTCGTCAGCTGGCTCGACTCAATCCACGTAGGGACAAGTTGGTGAGCAGTCCTCTAGAGACTCAAGCGCTTTTGAAATGAGCCAGCTCATGATCGACTAGCTCCATATCCCGCATGAGCTTACTCGCATGGTGGTCAAGCCCTAATAATGTAATTAGAACCATGCTAGTGGTACATCGGGGTGTACATCACGGTGTACACCCCCCTCACATGGGTAAGGGGCCCACTCGAATATTTTATTCGAGTGGATCCCTCCATGTGAGGGGATGTAAACCTTGATGTACACTTNATGATCGACTAGCTCCATATCCCGCATGAGCTTACTCGCATGGTGGTCAAGCCCTAATAATGTAATTAGAACCATGCTAGTGGTACATCGGGGTGTACATCACGGTGTACACCCCCCCACATGGGTAAGGGGCCCACTCGAATATTTTATTCGAGTGGATCCCTCCATGTGAGGGGATGTAGACCTTGATGTACACTTTTTTATGTACATCTAGCATTTTTCATGTAATTGTAGCCCTCGTTTGAGCCCTGTTCTCACGGAAAATAAATATATTTTTGAATAGTAATTTTTGGAAAATGTGTGCTTAAAAATGAAGAATTTTTTTTCCATTTACGTATAATATTATTTTATTGGAGAATGCGTGGTTGAAAATTATTTTTGAAAAAATGAATTTTTGATCAAACATGGCTCAAATAAGGGTATAGTCGTTGTTTGTCTTTTTTGAAATAATTTTTTTTAATTCTCGTGCTCATTTTTAACCATACATTCACACAATAAAATATTTTACATGTAAATAATAATAATCTACATTTTAACCACGCATTCTTCAATAAATCATTATACAAATAACCGGGGCATAATTGAGCCCTAACTAATTTAAATTAAATTCATATATTTAATAGTGCAAATTGTCCCCCGCCTAAACATTATAAAATTGTAATTCTAAAGTGAGATTGAGACGAATCACAAATTTTTTAATAATACCCTAACAATGCAATTATAATAATTATTATTTTTACTCCAATATATTAAATTGGTTTTGCATTAACTCATTTGATACTGAAACCAATTAATAGCATTTTCCGGCAAAAAAACCCTCAAGATAATTTTTTATTTTTTTTCCCGATTATTTAACATATTTTTTAATTGAAGTGATATCATAATTCCAATTAAATTGTTTTCGTTACTAAATTTTTTTATTTGTCACAATGACAAGTTCATCCTTAAACGTCAAAACAAGATTAAAAAATCAATTTACAAGATCAACCTCACTACAAAAATGAAAAATTGGGATGATATCGTCAAAAATAAATCCACATCAACCTTAGAATCCGCGCAGATTCACCTGCACTGCATATGCTAATATTCACCAGAATCAGTCAACTTTCAATATACCTTTTAAGAAAGGGGGTACATAATTGGGTTGTTATCCTTGGCCCTTCTTCTTTCTGTAATGCATCGAAATTTTCTTGGCCCATTCTTTGTTGAAGATAAAAACAAAAGGGAGAGGATTTGAATGCTGCTGGTGCTGTTAAACGATCATTATATAGAGTGAAGTTCAAAAGGCTGTGCATTTCGGGGGGGATTTTGTTGGTTGTTTTGTGTAATCAGTAGAAATAATAATGCTAGCGTTTGGGAGGCCAAGTAGCAGTGATTTTACTAGCAATAGCTGCGTTTCTTTGCTCAGAGAACTTGAGGTTTAAATCCCTCTCTCAGTTACTTACATGTTTCGCGTTGATTAAAGCCTGCTCGTTCGATAAAATGGAGCCTTTTTTCATTTTTCTTTTGGAGTTTCGTAAATTTTTCAGTTTTTTCTTGGATTTTGTTGTCTTATTTTTATGGGGTTTGGAAAGGATTTAGGGTTTTCGAGTGCTAAATTCAACTTGTTTCGTTGTTCTTTTGGCTAATGGTTTGAATTGTACAACTTGTCTTGGCTAGACAAGGACTGGGTTTTAGTAAATTTAAAAGTTGTGCCTTGCCTTTTTAAAACTGTTTGGCTGTTGTTCATGTATTTTGTTCTTGACTTAGAGCCTTTTTCTAATAATTTCTTTTGGGATCTCAAAGAAATTGAGATCAAAGCTGTGTTGTGAAACATTTGTTGGGCTTAAAGTTTGGATCTATTTTGAAACATTTTTCTCTTAAATGATTATTGGTCGCGGGTTTTTTCTATTTCGGTTGGTTAAAAATGACTAAATATTCTTCTAAAAACGGACTATTAACAAACCTTTCAGTTTTAGTGATTGGAGGTCGAGCTATTGCTCGTGGCATGATAAGACGTGTGTTTTCTGACATAGCTATTCTTGTAAGCAGCAAATATGGACTGAAATTGGTGAGACTGAAGCTGACAAAGATTGCATATTGTCGGAGCTCGAGAGAGAGTGCTTAGAAATTTACAGGAGAAAAGTTGATGAGGCTGCCAATGTCAGGGCTTGCCTTCATCAATCTATAGCCGCGAAGGAAGCTGAGATTGCAATGCTTATGGCTGCTCTGGGAGAATTCAATATTAATTCACCGGTATTGAAGTGTCTTTAGAATTAAAACAATAAGTATAAATGAGTCTACATCTTTTAATGATTTCTCATTATCATTTCCTTTTGCATTGCTTAAATGCTTCTATATCTGCTAATAAAGAGAGAAGTTTTGTATCTAATATTGCATATTCCATGACCATCTTTTGCTACTGATGGTTTTGAGGTTTTTAGTGCTTATTTGATCATCTAAAGAAATAATGATTGTCGTACTTCTCTTGTCTTTTGCATTAATAATAATTATTGCCATTAACTGAACTTAACAATGCACTTAACAGATACAGTCAGACAAGAAAGGAAAATCTCTGAAAGAGCAACTGGCCTCAGTCACACATATAGTTGAGGACTTTAAACTTAAGAAAGATGAACGAATGAAGCAATTTGCAGATATAAAGTCACAAATTGAGAAAATAACTGGCGAGATTTCTGGATATGGCCACATTGCCAGTGCTCTAAATTCCTTGACTCTGGAAGAAAAAGACTTATCACACAGAAAGCTCACGGAATATCACTCAAATCTTCGAGCTCTCCAAAAGGAAAAGGTATGCTGCGCTACTATTTTGTTGATTTAAAGTTCATGTGCTTGATTTTTTTCAGCTGAAATCTTGATTTTTCTGTTTATGGATTGTCTTTAATTAATGGCATGTTACTCTTTTTTTCATGTGGCTTTGCACTTTTCACTATGGATTTGTGTATGTTAATCTATTACTTTTAATTTCACTGTAACCATGTATTTGAGCAAATCTAATGATGATGCAACATATGCTTCTGCTTTTTTCATTTTACCTAGGTTGTCTTTTGCTTTCTCAAAACTAATTTCTCTTTCTTGATTGCATCACCCCCACATAGCTCCCACCACCCAATTCACTAATACGCGCATAAATAAGATCTATTGGAAAAATATCCTATTTCTTGCAATGAAAGAAGTATTTCTCTGAGACCAATGCTAAACAGAGTACCCTCGTTTGATGTTCACAGGGTATTATGTGCTTCTCGTAGGCCTGTAGTCTGGGGTCAATTGTTATCATTTCCATCTCATCCCTGCTTTCAGGAGTCTTATTATGGCAAATAATAATCTCTTCAACAGAAAAAGAGAAATATCGAGTATACACGACAAATACCATTTCAGTTTGAAAGTGTTTGACATTTTCATGTCAATCACAAAACGTTTTTTCTGATACTCTTGGCTTCTGTCATATCAACTGAGTAATCCTTTATTTGTCCATTGAGTAGTGTGCAATGTAAATCCAACTGCCATTTGAATTGAGCAGTGGTATCTAATTAAGAATAATGCAACATTTCCAGTTTGGCTTAGCATAACTTCTGTCAATATGCTAGTTGGTTGGTAACACATATCACATGTAATAATCTTCTATTATTAAACTGCTATTTTATAGGTTTGGTAATTGGCATGGCTGATGTATTAACTTATGAAACAATTGTATGTATTTTCTATCATCTGCAGTCTGAGCGTCTCAAGAAAGTTTTGGAGTTTGTGGATGAATTGCATTCTCTGTGCAATGTACTAGCTTTAGATTTTGGCAAAACTCTGAGTGATGTGCATCCTAGCTTGCAAGGAACGAGCCTAGATCAGGCCTCAAATATCTGTGATGCCACGTTAGAGGGTCTTGATCAGGCTATCCTGAAGTTGAAAACAGAGAGAACATTTCGATTTCAGAAGGTATTTCTCTCTTATAGTCCTAAATTGGCTTGTATGTAAATTTCCATATTAAATCTACAATTGCTGCAGCTGAAAGATGTTGCTGGATTACTGTTTAACCTCTGGAATTTGATGGATGTGGCAAATGAAGAGAAAGCTAAGTTCTTAATGATTACTTTGATTCTTGGTTCGTCAGAATCTGCTGTTGTTGAACCAGGTTCTCTGTCAATGGAGATTATTGAACAGGTTTGGAAGTATTGGCATCCCTACCTGCCATCTCCCTTCACCTAATATAACCTAGATTCTGTGATATTAATTTACTTCCTACAGGTATCAGCAGAGGTCGAGAGGCTCTCTAAATTAACAGCTAACAGGATGAAAGAACTTGTGATGAAGAAGAGGTTGGAGTTGGAGGATATATGCTATAGAACCCATATTAAACTTGATCCAAGCATGGCTGATGATAAAACTAATGCGTTAATTGATTCTGGTTGGAAATCTTGTTCTTGAGTCATTCTCTCTCTCTGCACATTATTCACAAGGTAACAAGTATGAAACCTTCCTCTTCTGCAGGTGTGGTGGATCCTTGTGAACTCTTAGCCAACATTGATATTCAAATGAACAAAGCGAGAGATGAAGCTTGGAGCCGAAAAGAGATAATGGATAAGATAGACCGTTGGCTTGCTGCATGTGATGAAGAAAATTGGCTAGAGGATTATACTCAAGTAATCTCAAAATGTAGTTTATTAACATCACTATGATGAATGTAGGAACAAGCAACCTGTTATTAGTTTATATACTCGTAAATTTCAAGTAGTCCAGAATATATAGCTGTTAAACATGAGTTGTATTTCCTTGTCATCATATGATTATGGTTGCTGATTATCAGGATGAAAACCGTTATAGTGCTGGCCGAGGTGCACACGTAAACCTAAAACGTGCTGAAAGAGCTAGAATTTTGGTAAATAAGATTCCAGGTACGTTTTTTATAGTCTTAATGCTGTCTTATCTTATGCAAACTAGTAACATTTCTGGAGCTAAAACACTGATGTTCAGGTATGGTTGATAATCTAATTAGCAAGACATTGGCGTGGGAGGAAGAGAAAAAGTATCTGTTTCTTTATGATGGGGTAAGTTCTTTAGAATTTTTATGATGCAGTTTGAAATTTCGTATTCTATTGCTATGGTCTAGGCGAAGTAGTTTTCATTTTGAATTTTATCGACAGGTGCGTTTGGTTTCAATTTTGGAGGATTACAAACTAACCAGACAACAGAAAGAAGAGGAGAGGAAGTGTGCTCGGGTAATTCTGATTCAATTCATACGAGTAAATTCAGTTATTTTCATGACTTTGATAACACTCAGGTACAAAGAAAGGATGTTCTGCAGTTTCAGGTTTTGTTTTGTATGCCAATATAGATAAAAGAAAAACAAGAAGTATAAAAGAAGAAAAAGAAGCATAGGATTGAAAGATTACCTTTTGATTTGCACATTACACGTGAATCACGTCAAAATGCTTGGAACCTACATGCATTTATATAATTAAATTCGTCAATATCACTCAAATTGTTCTGCTATTATTTAACTAATCTTTACTCAGGAACAAAAGAAACGGCAAGATATGCTACTTGCTGAGAAAGAAGCTGTGTATGGTTCTAAGCCAAGTCCTAGAAGAAGCAACAGCTTTAGGAATGGGTATCGCACTAGTGGAAATGGATCAATGACTCCCTCACCTCGTCAGAACTCAGTTGGGCATGCAACTCCTGAACTCCTAACACCCGGTTCCTATTCTGGAAGACAAAATGGGTATTTCAAGGAAACGAGAAGGCTTTCCACAGTGCCACTTAACTTTGTTTCAATACCCAAGGAAGATACCATGTCGTTTTCATCTGTTGTTGGCTCTGAACCGGAGTCACCATATCAAGTCTGAACTCAAAATTATACTGCCTCTGGGTATTTCTTGTTCCTTTTGCACATTAGGGGAAGGCGGCTATCATTCTCTGAAAGTCCACGGTCGAGTAACAGTGAAGAAGCGTTTGTAATTGTTTGTGAATATAGGTGAAGCTGTACACTACTAGCATATGGTAGAAAGTAGGAGAGGTAACTAACGTTTAGACGACCTGCTTAAGAAAAGTGGTTTCACTTTGATGAAATAGCTCAGTTTGCATTTTGATATCCATGTCCAATGTTCCACAACAAAAATATTCTACTTGGGAAATAATATAAGATTTTGTGATTGTTTTGTTATTGGAAAACATGACATAGTTCCCGCTTCTATAGTTTGAGTAAGAAGATAATAATGTGAAAATTGTTGGTATTGTGGCACAATTGTACATTTAAAAAGCTTGATTGCTAAATTGTCTAATTCCTTTGGCATTTTTTGTTATGCAATGATCTTTATCATTTATTTGATCGATCGAACAAGTGATACAATTTAATTTATTCATAATTTAAAACTTTAGTACAATTACATATATGATCTAAAACATAAAATAAGATTATGCATTCATTTTTAGTATCGACCGCACGATGGTGTGAGAGATGAGGACCCCTCTCTCTTGCCCGACTACATGGTCAAGAAAGAGGAGAGGGGACCTTTTTGTGCTTGACTGCACTTGGCATCATGTGACCCATTTCTGTCACTCGCAATCAACCGCTTAAGTCGAACTAAATCGGGATTTGGTATCAACATTTCGGGTCAATTCTGACCCTTCTCAAATTCTATTACTTCCAAAACGTTAACTCTCAAAGCTCAACTTGACACCATCTATAGGATAGACTTGTTTAAGGACATATCCTTCACATTTTTGCCATGTGCGCTCATCCGATGGCCACCAATCTTGTGAAGTGTCCCTCCCCTATTTGTTTAAAGGAGTATTCCATAATTTTGTTCATATAAGACTTGAGATCTTACAATTGTCTCATTCATATTCAAGGATATTTCGTCATGTGTCCAATGTATTTTCCTATAAAAAGGCGCTCAATGTACTCAAGGTAAACTCAATTTACATCTTTAAGAGTTTTTCATACTTGTACCCTTTTAGTAAATCCTCTCTAGAATGTATTACTCCGAGAGCTAATTCTCATCCTGGAGGAAAACGGGGAGATATTAACCTTGCCAACCGCTAGTATCCTAATCGACCCCTCACTTCTTTGCGGATGTTAGGATCGATAAGAGGCCTAGCTAAGCATCTCATTTTTGTGGGCAAAAAGAGAGGTCTTGCACATACGCTCATAGTCCCCTAATCAGATAGAGGGTTACAAAAATTGACATCACTCTGTATAGCCTAAACTAGTTATTATGTCCAAGATATTAGAAAGTACTATATACTTGCAAATAATACTATTCTTTCTCAAGTTAATAACAATTTACTTCATCTTCTTAACTCGAAAAGGCTAGAAATTTTTAGTAGTGCGCAAAGTTATATTGTCAATTTTATAGATTTATAATGTCTATTTCAAAATTATAATGCTCTACATTTATATTTTTCGGTATACTTGTTCAAACATCATATAAAACCAGTGCTGCTCTAGTGAAAAAATGGAGAGAACAAGCTTCTCGAGCATTTTAACATGAATGACCGAATCTTAATTCTACGATTACATCGACTTCCAGACTCATACTTGAATGATTCACATTAATCATGATGTACAAAAAACCAAGACAAGCAACACACACTAAAATATGACAATCACCACTTTCATATGAGGAAGACGTTGAAGATGGCATAACTCAAAATCTTTATCATTTTGATATATTCTCTTCTATATCAAACCTTGTGCTGTTGGTTAAGTTGAATACCATATAGAAGCTTGATGAAACTAGGATGCCTATCGACTTTCTGAAACTTTGCTTGGAGATTAAAAAAAAAAGATCCAACTGGCGTTCAAAGTATATAGAGAACTACAAGAAACCTCAGTTACATCATCATTGAGAAGTCAATTATTACTCATCATATCATCAATCAAGAAAATATCAAAGAGTGAAGAAGTCTGAATTCATAACATTATCCGAATTGGATAGAAAAAATAGAGGCAGACAAATGAAATTTACGAGAAAATTCACATATTTTTTTAATGCAAATATCTCTATAGATCAAAAATGAGCTTGAGCAGGTTAGGAAACGGGAAATCTCTTCATATAGGCAAAAATAAGTCACATTAAAACCATCATTTATATTATTGGTAACATAAAGATCAAAAGAATTTTTATTTTATACCTGGCATCTTGATTAAAATGTCTTTTCAAATTGAAGAGTTAATAACAAAGCATGTGCATGAGTATATTGATGGGAACATCATGAATTTTTGTTGTAAAAAACTGAAATAATTTGCAAGAAAATTTTATGTGCCTCATGCCGGTCACCATACATGCCAACACATCTTCATGCATAATAAGTAAGGTTGAGATATCAAGGGAAAGGGAATGTCATGATTTAAAGATAATGATTGTTAACATCAATGCAAGAGACTATACCAAAACAGACGCTCGTATATGCCATTAGTTCACGATATCTTCTACGGTAGTAGAAATTTTCCTTAAATATTCAATTCTATATATTCACATACTAGTGAGTACTCATTAATTTGATAAGCTGTCTAGAAAACATGGATTCATAAAAAATTGAAAATAATAGAATTCCATTTTACCATGCTAATGAGTAGCTTTAAAGAAAGTTTTTTTTGGACAAGGTCAGACCTCGTGCATACAAATTTGCTCAAAGCAGAAGATTTAATAGCTTCAAGGTGAAGACATCGCCAACATCTCATCCATCGCAAAGGTGGTAGATTTCACATTCTAAATCGGCTTCATCTCTACACCACCAGTGATTTCACAACTTATACCTAAAGAGTTGTTAACTATTTACTTAGCCCTCGCTTGGTGCACATTTTGAAGGTAAGAATACATTTTTACTGTTGATGTGATGAGGAATATGTGGTTGAAAAATAAGAAAAAGTTATTGATGTGATGAAAAATATTATTTTATTGAAGAATGTGTTGTTAAAAATGAGTAGAAGAATGAAAATAAAAAATAATGTGGACCAAACAGGGCCTTAATTATGCACAACAGAAGATAAAACATATTTCAATTCTCATCAAGGATTTTCTTTGTGTTGAGAAAGAAACTGTGATAGGAATTATACATTTGTTGAATTCTGTAAACTACTTTACTTATCTTGAAAACGAACAATCATGATCTAAAATTCACAATTGTCCAACCTCCAATGAAA
>CAIGRT010093890.1:246-18748 GCA_903798405.1 Fraxinus platypoda | reverse complement strand
CCACAACACATTCAATGTTTTCATCGGAAAGAGTGGTGTCACCGAGAGTATCTGGGATGTATGAATTAGATAGCACGGCATCTACCAACGTGTAGATAGCAGCGTTAACAAATCAGGTAGAACTATTGGTGAAATCACAAACGAGAGGAGCACGCAGTGATTGGTGGTCCATCGTGTGAAAACTGTGGAGCTAACTATTTAACAAAAAACTGTATGTCTTTGAACTTTCCCAATGAACAAGTCAACTTCATTCAAAATGGCTCCTGCAATTTTAACACATATTCACAATATAACCCAGGATGGAGACAGGACCCGAACTTCAGATGGTCAGATATTCAGCAAGGGAATAGTTCAATTAATGCCTAGCAGGAGAAACAACCAAGTTTGGGGGATATGTTCAATCAGTATATGTAGAAAACAGACAAGGTGTTCCAGTAAATTGATACAAATTTTCAAAATCAATAAGTATCTATCAAGAAGTTGGAGACATAGATTGGTCAGATAGCTCAACAACTTGTAGAACGTCCACAGAGAACATTGTCAGGCAATACAATGATAAATCCAAAGGAAGAAGTGCAACCTATTACAACTAGAAGTGGAGTACAATTGCCAAAGATACATGTGAAAAGGCCAGACAGAAAAGACAAAGAAATAGAAGTTGAAGAGGCTCGTAAAGAAGAAAAAGTTGCACCAGTTGCAAAAGAGAAGGAAGTGAGAAAAGAAAAATCTACAGTAAGAGCACCAAGTCCCATAAAAGCTTATGTGCCACTAATTCCATTTCCTCAACAGTTGTAGAAAAAGAAGTTAGACAAGCAATTTACCAAATTTGTGAAGGTTTTCAAGAAATTGTACATAAACATCCCTTTTGCATGTGCAATAGCATAAATGCTCAATTATGCAAAAATTTTGAAAAAAATTATGTCCTACAAGAAGAAGCTGGAAGAACATGAGACTGTTTGCCTGAACAAGGAATTCAGTGTAATTTTCTTTGAAAAGCTACATCCTAAGCTAAAGGACCCATGGAGCTTTACTATACCGTGCACTATTGGTTCTAAGTATTTCAAGCATTCCTTATGTGATTTAGGTGNTCTTTGAAAAGCTACATCCTAAGCTAAAGGACCCATGGAGCTTTACTATACCGTGCACTATTGGTTCTAAGTATTTCAAGCATTCCTTATGTGATTTAGGTGCTAGTGTTAACTTAATACTACTCTCTGTTTACCGGTCTCTTGGATTGGGAGAAGCTAAATCTACAACAATCTCATTGCAACTGGCTGATAGGTCTATCCAAAGACCAAAATGAATTATTGAAGATGTTCTAGTCAATGTTGATAAATTCATCTTCCCGACAAATTTCATTAACTTGGACATTGAAGATGATTCAAATATTTCACTAATCTTAGGAAGACCTTTCTTGGCTACCGGGAGAGCACTTATTGATGTATATAATGAAAAAATGATTTTTCGAGTGAATAATGAGCAGGTCATATTCAATGTGTTCAAGGCAATGAAACACCCATTAACTTCAGATAATTGTTGCCAAGTGGATGTTCGTGATGAGCTTGTGGCTGATACATTTGATGCAACATATTCAGTCATTCTATCAGAGGTAACAAATGCAGAGAGAAAAGAATGTACTATACATTTGGCTGAACAATCTATTGGAAAGAGACATTGACAATATGAGTCTCTTGGTTCCAATCTCACACCATATGTACCCTTAGTGGAGAGGCCTCCAACTCTTGAGTTAAAACCCCTATCATCCCATTTTCGTTATATATATTTGGGAGACTCTACAACACTTTCAGTGATCATTGCAACGACATGATAGGGACGGAGAAATATAAGTTATTGAAGGTACCTCGGAAGCACAAGACTGCAATTGGATGGACCATAGCCGATATTCGAGGAATCAGTCATACTCTTTATATGCACAAAATATTAATGGAAGACGAGTCTAAGCTATCCATGGAAGGTTAGCGCAGATTAAATCCAACCTTGAAGAAAGTAGTGAGAAAAGAAGTGCTGAAATTGCTCGATGCAGGAATTATCTATCCCATTTCAGATAGTTCTTGGGTAAGTCTAGTACATGTGGTGCCTAAGAAGGGTGAGATTATAGTAGAGAAGAACGAGAATAATGAGTTGATACCAACACAATTAGCAATGGGATGGAGAATGTGTATAGATTACAGAAAGCTAAATAATGCCACCAGAAAAGATCACTTTCCATTGCCCTTCATTGATCAGATGTTGGAAAGGTTAGCGGGTCATTCTTATTACTACTTTCTATAAGGATATTCAGGATATAATCAGATAGTCATTGCCCCCAGAAGACCAGGAGAAAACAGCATTCACATGTCCCTACGGTACCTTTGCCTTTAGAAGAATGTCTTTTGGTCTGTGTAACGCACCTACGACCTTTCAGCGATGCATGATGGCCATATTCTCTGACATGGTGGAAAAGTACATTGAGGTATTCATGGATGACTTTTCAATATTTGGAGATTCATTTGATGACTGCTTGGAATGTTTATCGCCAGTATTATGAAGGTGTGAGGAGAAGAATCTGGTGCTCAAGAGGGGATAGTGCTTGGACATCGAATTTCTTCACAGGGTATTGAGGTTGATAAAGTAAAGATACATGTGATTGAAAAATTGTAGTCACCTACCTCAGTCAAAGGGATTAGAAGCTTTTTGGAATATGCAAGGTTTTACAGACGATTCATACAGGACTTCTCAAAGATTACAAAACCTCTGTGTAATCTACTGGAGAAGGATGGTGCCATTTATCTTTTCTGATAAGTGTTTAAATGCCTTTAACACTTTGAAGGAAAAGTTAACATCTGCACCTGTTATAGTGGCACCAGATTGGGAACTCCATTTCGAGCTCATGTGTGATGCCAGTGATTTCGCAGTGAGAACAGTGCTAGGTCAATGAAAAGAAAAGGTCTTGCATGTCATCTACTATGCCAACAAAACTTTGACAGATGCTTAGATCAACTACGCAAGAACTGAAAAGGAACTGTTAGCAGTGGTATTTGCCTTTAACAAATTCTGTTCTTATCTAATTGGTTCAACGGTGATAGTTTATACAGACCATGCAGCTTTGAAGTATTTATTCGAGAAGAAATATGCTAAACTTAGGTTGATTCGGTGGGTTCTGTTACTGTAAGAGTTCGACATTGAAATTCGTGATAAGAAGGGGATAGAAAACCAGGTAGTGAATCACTTATCGAGGCTAGTGCAGTTGAAAGAGTCAGATGATGTAGATATCAAAGAAGTTTTTCATGGTGAGCAATTATTGCAATTGGAAAAGGCTCATTGGTACACGAACATTGTTAACTACTTAGCGAGTGGGTATGCGGATCCAGACTTCACCTATCAGCAGAAGAAAAAGCTTATCCACGAGGCCAAATTCTATTATTGGGATGACCCAAATTTATACAGAAGAGGGCCGACTAGATTATCAGGAGATATGTGCCAGATGATGAGATGAAACCGATCCTTTCAAGGATTCATGCTTCAGCTTATGAAGGACACTTTGGCTCAACTAAAATAGCAGCGAAGGTGCTTCAAAGCGATTTCTTCTGGCCAACATTATTTAAGGACTGCCACAATTTCTACAGATCTTGTGATAAGTGTCAAAGAACAAGTAACATATCGGTCTGTCATGAGATGCCACTAAACAACATTTGGAGATGGAACTATTTGATGTATGGGAAATTGATTTTATGGGAGCTTTTCTGTCGTCCTAGGTCTCAGAAGGCACCCCCCATTTCTAGATCCCATGGACAGACACGGAGGCATCAGAATGAACTTCCGCCTACAAATAGACTAGAGAGGAGAGCAACCGAGGTTGCAAAAAGTCAAGCACGACATTCATAGCCACCTCGGTATGAAGTTGAAGAAGGGGATTCAGAAAGGCCATGCAGGTCATATGAACTCAATGATGATGATGATAACCTTCTCTTCTTCCTAAAGCTTCGAAGTGTACGTATGCCAAGTCACTTTGTTCCTCCAAAGATTCCTTTGTATAAAGGCAAAGGTGATCCATTCAAGCACCTCAACAATTGCAAAACTCACATGAGTTTGAGGGGTGCTTCACCGGTCCTCGAAAGCAAAGCTTTTCACCTAACCTTCAGTGGAACAGCTGAGGTATAGTACGGTAGGATCCCAACTGAAAGCATCAGAACTTGGCCAGACCTTAAAAATGCCTTCTTAAATCAGTACATAGCCAATAAAGATGGAGAAGCTCCAATCCAGCATTTGCAAGACAAGAGGCAAGTTACTGGAGAAATATTGAAGAGCTATTTATCTCGTTTCACCAATGAAATGACCTATTGCGAAAATGTTACTGATAGCGAGGCACTTTCAGCCCTTAATGGAAGCCTCAACATGAATACCCTATTCTGGAGGAATGTTTGGAACAAGAACCTTGCTACCTATGATGAACTGGTGGAAATGATGAGAATCAAAATCATCAACTAAGAGATGATTGACCATCGAAACAAGGCATCTCAAGGACTCACACTTCCTTAAAGGCAACAAGAAAGATGTCTCATATCTCACTTGGCAAATCATCAATGGATTCAGGTTGGACATAAGTTGTTCCCACTTCAGTTCGTGTCTTAACAACTGCTACCTTAAATGTCGTACCACATTGGAGTACGAGGAGGCTGGACCAAGTAGATGTTGATCTATGGTTGATTGTAACCTTAAAATTTTGATTATAACAAATAAGTTAATCTTGTTTTCTAACAATTGAATTTGAGTGATTATAATCTTCAAAACATTCAATGATAAATTGATCGATTGTTGTCAAAAGATCAATATCAAGGCTATCAAATCGGACTCACAATAAAGGTCAACATAGAAGTCATCAATTCATCTAAGTATTCAAGACAAAAACTTAAAATACAAATGTCAAAGAAATATCAAGTTCAATAGTGTAAGAGCCAAACCTCAAAGAAAGATCAATATGAGAGCCTAAGACCCAAGTTTCAAAGAAACATCAAAGACTAGGCTTTCTTATATCAAATGTAAAGGTACTAACACCTTGATCTTTAGCAATGAATGATAAAAGTTCAAAAATCATTTTGTGCACAAGCTATTTTGATTATCACTTGCATAAAATGTTTTGATCAAAAGTAAAATTGATTTTCAGAATTATGTTTGAACTTAAAAGTATATTTTCAATACATTATTTACCTTGAAAACTAGTTAAAAACACATTCCAAAAGTTTACATTTGTCAAAATATTCAAATCGTATCAAACGGGGTTGAAAGAGAGAAAATCAGCCAAAACGATCAGACGTTCGATCTGAGCATGCGGACGTCCGAAAGCTTGTTCAATTGGTGGTCCGGATCGCCAGAAAGTTTTGTAAAATCTCTCTATAAATTTGTGAAAGGCGGATGTCCGTTGAAGCAACGGTTGAAATTTTAACCGTTAGATTTCATATGTATAATAGTTATTTTAGTCGTCCAGATCCAAAGGCGGACGTCTAGTTGGTTGTCCGATTCAACATAGTATTTTTCCTTTTGATTTCTATAAATACCCTCACTTTTCCATTTTTTAAAAAGAGTTTCAAGAGCATTAAATAAGATATATTTTGAGAGAATTTTTAAGCCTATATTGCATTCATTTCTTTTATTTATTCATGTCAAAAACTTTGATTGATTCAAACTCTTTTCATCATCTTCATCAAAGTTTTCATCTCTCGTTTTGCACTTAACTTATTTCTATCATTCATAAAATAGAGATATCTTTTAAAGAAAAGTTTTGAACTTACATTGCATGTATTTCTTCTACTTCTTCATATTAAAACATTTGATTGATTGAACCAAGATTTTAATTATCATATTCCAAAATTTCTTATATCTCTCTCTTAGAACTTGATTTATTGCTATCACTCACTACAAGAGAGAAATATTTTGAGAAGATTTTTGAACTTGAATTGCGATTGAATCTACTTTTTAACTATCATATTTATCAAGATTTTTCATCTAACACTTGAGCTATTATTTATTGATATTCATTGATGTATTAGTCTCTCTTAGTACTTAATTCATTTATATCATTTATTAAGAGAGAAATTTCATTGTAAAATCAATGCTCTAAACTTGTGGGTCGTATTGAGGTCCAATGAAAGCTCAATAGTATAAGGATCGGTGTTCTTTGCTGTAAATCATCGTGTGGGTCATATTGAGGTGTCGTAAACTCAATAGTGTATAAAGATCGGTGCTCATTGTTTGTAAGTCACCGAAAGCGTTATAAAGGGTTTAATTGCACCACAAACCAATCAATATAATGAAATGGCTTTGCTTGTGTCAGAGAATTTGGTAACGGATGACGTAGATCATTACTTTGGATCGAACATCCACAATTATATCGTTTTCTTCCTCTCTACCATTTTACTTATCATCATCTCACCTATATTTTTAATTTGTTAGATCTAATTGTTTTTATTTGTTTACGACTATTAATTGATCAATGTGTTCTTAACTTACATTATTTAAGTTTATTTTTCGAAAAAGTTTTAAAAATCAATTGACCCCCTCTTGGTTAGTTATTATTGGACTTTCAATTGGTATCAATGCGAGGTGTTTATTTTTTAAAGATTTCACAATATTGAGTAATAGCTAACCACAATCTTCAAAATATTGAGGGGCATTCTACAATTCGTCTTTTCTCTTTTTAATGGCACACATTATAATTATTGAAAAGTTAGGATGATGATTTATGTTCAAACTATAGGTTATAATGTTTGGGAAGTCATTGGATTTGGCCCCTATGTGACTAAAAAAGGTTATTAAAAATTATGGTAAATCGGATCAAATAATTTCTAAATCTAGAGAGGAATATGATGAATAGGATAATAGAAAATTCTCTTTAAGTATTATAGCCAAAAATCTTCTTGTGCTTTAGATAGAAATGAACTTAATCATATTAGTACATGTGATTCTCCATATGATATTTGACATGCATTAGAAGTCACTTATATTGATACTAGTAAAGTGAAAAAAACTAAGATAAATCTCTTAGTTCAAGATTTTCAAAATTTCTTCATGAAGCAAAATGAATCGATTGTTGATATGATCACTCATTTTATCGGTAATGTTAATGGTCTTAAAACATTTGATAGAAAATTTACTAACGGTAAAATTATGAGCAAAATGCTTAGGTATCTCTTGGAGAATTGGAGATTGTTGAGAATGTTGATAGAAAATACAAAAGATATCAACACATATTCATTGGAAGAACTTTATGAAACATTGATGACATATGAACTAAATCGCACCGACACAAAGGAGAAAACAATGAAAAGCAAAGAAGAGGAAAGACGTCAAATTAATTTAAAATCCGTAATTGATGAAGGCACTTCAAGTGAAAAAATGAATGATGAAGAACTTGATGATCTAGTTCTTCTTGTTAAGAAATGAAAATGGTTCCTCAACAATTGTCAATTCTGAAAGGAAGAAGAAAATGATGAAGAGAAAGTGACAATGATGATAATGAAGAACATGAAAGTCAAGAGAAAATTGCCAACATGTGCTTCAGACTATTGAAAATGAGGTAAAAGAAAATTGTTTATACTTTGAGTTATCTATATCTTATAACGAAATGCTTGAAGAATTTTAAAACTTACTTTAAATCATTATATCCTCAAAAAGAAAAAATTCTTTATTTGAAAACGAGGTAAAGAAGCTTTTAGAAATTCAAAATGATTTTGAAAAAGAAAAAGTCGATTACAATTCTTTAATTAAGGAGAATTTCTCTTTACAAGAAAAGATTTTAGATTTAACACAAATTGTTCACAAATTTTCTCAAGGCAAGAAATTTTTTGATCTAATGCACGATGAACAAAAATATGTTTTTGATAAATGAAGAATTGGATATAAACCATTTTTGAAATAAAAGTTTCTTAAAAAATTCTTAGTTAAAACCTCTATTTCCCTTCTTTCAAATAGCACATGTAGTTTTTGAAATAAAAATGGACATATGAATTTTAATTGTTCAATAAAAAAGAGGTTGCATTTTGAAAGCAAACACAAGTAGATTCAAAAGTTTACAAACACTGACAACCAAGGACCCAAAGTTGTATTGGTATCAAAGAACAAAAATTGAATTATTTTTGTAGGTACCAAAGAAAATTAAAATCAAATAGTTATTGGATAGTGGATGCTCAAAACACTTGATCGGAGAGCAAACTTTATTGTCAAGCTTCATAAAGAAGGATGGTGGTTATGATACTTTTGGAGATAATACCAAAGGAAAAATCATTGACATTGGAATTATTGGTAATCGTTCATCTCCCTTTATTGAAAATATGCTCTTAGTAAATAACCTTAAACATAATCTACTTAGTATTAGCCAATTGTATGATAAAAGTAATCATATCGATTCGATTCTTCCAAGAACCTTATTGAGGATACTATATCAATGATGTTTATAGGAAGCCGAAGTAAGGATGTTTACTTCATAAACATTGAGTTTGAAAGTGAAAAAAATGTTTATCAAGTTTAAAAGATGATACTTTATTGTGGCATAGAAGATAAGATCATGTTTGCATGAACCTATTTTCAAATATTTTCAGGAAAAAAAAAATTGTTTTGTCAAAGGTTTGTCAAATTTAAAATTTGAGAAAGACATATTGTGATGCATGACAATTTGAAAAATAAGTGAAGAGTTCTTTCAACACTTTTCAACTAAAAAACCTTTACAACTTCTCCACATGAATAATTTTGGACCATCTAGAACCTCAAGCTTAAATGGTAAATATTATGCATTCGTCATTATTGATAACTCTTCTAGATTCACATTGGTCCTATTTTTTAACCTAAAAGATGAAGCATTGAATGTATTTAAATACTTTTGTAAGAATGCTTAAAATGAAAAGGCACTATTACTACAATTTGGAGTGATAATGGTGGAGAATTTGATAATATTGCATTTGATGATTTTTTATTTATTTACAAAATTTATGGCTATGAACATAATTTCTCAGCTACTAGAACTCTAATAAAATGGTGTAGTAAAAAGGAAAAATCACGCATTTTAAGAAATATCTTGGACTATGAAAATTGTTTACCACAATATTTTTGGGCCGATATCATTACTACCGCTTGCTATGATGTAAATAGAGTTTTGGTGAGTTGAAAGAAAACAAAAAATCTATATGAACTTTTAAAAAATTGAATTCCCAATATCGGTGACTTTAAAGTGTTTGGTGGCAAATGTTTTATCTTAAACACTAAAGAAAATTTGATTTAAAGTCCAATATTGAAATGCTTCTTGGTTATTCGTCTACGAGTAAAGCTTATCGAGTTTTCAACAAAAGAACTTTAGTTGTTGGAGAATCCATGCATATAATTTTTGATGAAGCTAGTTCTCTTGATTAAGAGAAATATATTATTAATGATGTAGTTTTGGAGATCTCTTTTGAGTAAATGAACATTCAAAATCAAAATAATGAAGATCCTAAAGTTATTGAAGATCAACATAAGAAAAAAGCAAATGTGCAACAAGATGAAGAAGAATCTTCCGAAGTACAAAGTGATCAATCTCTACCTAAGGAATGAAGTCAAACAAAATACATAATGGACATGTTCAATAAGTTTGAAATAAAAAACTTGAAATCAATGAACACTTCAATAAGCTCATCAATCAAATTGGACAAAAACGATCAAGGTACTTCCATAGACATAACAAAATAACAAGGTATGATCGGATCTCTCCTTTACTTAATCGCAAGTAGACTCGATATAATGTTTAATGTGTGATTATGTTCTACTATTCAACTTAATACTCAAGAATCACACCTTAGTGTAGTAAAAGAATTTTTAGATATCTTAGTGGCACTAAAACTTTACGTCTATGGTATCCTAAAGGCATCCAAAAAGGGGATATTTGAATTTGTTAATACAGAAAATCAATTAGCCAACATTCTCACTAAACCTCTAACACTTGATAGATTTTCATATATTCAAAGAGATTTGGAATGTATGTGGTTAAATTAAATTCATACTAAATTTTGTCATATGATTGATTCTATGTGCATCATTCATTGAAATTTATATAAATTTACCCAAATGATTGTGCTTTTTTTCATTTCATCACTCATACTTTGATTAGTACTTTACTAAAGATGTGATGATTATCCTCTTGTTTAAATTTGCATATGTTTGGCATCTTGTGCATAATTGAGGGGATTATTATTATGGTTTTGATCTTATATGTCATATTCTTGCTCTCATAAGTGTTATCTTTTTGCTTATGTCAAAGGTGGGAATGAGTAAGATAGATTTGAAAGCATTAAAAAGAGAGAAGATGAGTGATATCATATGCTTTGAATGATTCAATGATATACTTTGAAACATCTACTATTTTATATATTTTAAATGGATGATAATTGATTTGTAACAGATTGGGATAATAAATGGACTACATGTTAAATTTGAGATTTTTGTTCCTTATTAATTTTTGACATTACTTTGCAAATTATCTTGTTTGTCATAATAAAAAAAGAAAAATTATTGACTTATGGTTGATTGTAAACTTAAAGTTTTGATTACAACAAACAAGTCAGTCTCGTTTTTTAACAATTGAATTTGAGTGATTATAGTCTTAAAACCATTCAATGATAAATTGATCAATCGTCATCAAACGATCAATATCAAGACTATCAAATCGGACTTACAATAAGGGTCAAGATAGAAGTCATCAAATCATCAAAGCATTCAAAACAAAATCTTAAAAGACAAACATCAAAGAAAGATCAAGATCAAAAGTTTAAGAGCCAACATCAAAGAAAGATCAAGATGAGAGCCTAAGAGCCAAGTTTCAAAGAAAAATCAATGACTAGGCTTCCTTATATCAAATGTAAAGGTATTAACATATTAATCTTTAGCAATGAATGATAAAAACTCAAAAATCATTTTGTACACTAAAAGCTATTTGATTATCACTTGAATAAAATGTTTTGATAAAAAGTAAAATTAATTTTCAAAATTATGTTTAAACTTAGATCATATTTTAAAAACATCATTTACCTTGAAAAATAGTTAAAAACACATGTCAAAAGTATACATTGTCAAAATATTCAAATCGGATCAAATGGGGTAAAAATCGGGAAAATCGACCGAAACGGTCAGACGTAAGATCTGAGCACGCTGACGTCCGGATGCTCGTCTGGTGGTCGCTTGGATCCCCAGAAAGTTTTGTAAAATCTTTCTATATAAATTTGTGAAAGGTGGACAGCCAGTTCGTCTATGCAGACGTTCGGTTGATGCAACGGTATGATTTTTAACCGTTAAATTTCATTGCATAATGTCTATTTTGGTCGTCCGGATCCAAATAGAGACGTACTGTTGGTTGTCCAATTTGATAGAGTGTTTTTCTTTTTAAGCTCTATAAATACCCCTACTTCTCCATTCTTTAAAAAGAGTTTCAAGAGCATTAAGTATGATGTATTTTGAGAGAATTCTTTAAACCTACATTGCATTCATTTCATTTATTCATTCATATCAAAACTTTTGATTGATTCAAACTCTTTTCATCATCTTCATCAAATTTTTTCATCTCTCTTTTTGTACTTAATTTATTTCTATCGGTCATAAAAGAAAAATATATTTTGAAGAAAAGTTTTGAACTCACATTACATCTATTTCTTTCACTTCTTCGTATTAAAAACTTTGATTGATTGAATCAAACTTTTAATTATCATATTCATTAAAGTTTTTCATCTCTTTTAGAACTTAATTTATTATTTTCACTCATTAAAAGAGATATATATTTTGAGAAGATTTTTTAACTTAAATTACATTTGATTCTTCTTCATGTTCTCATTGAAAAACTTTGATTAATTGAATCTAATTTTTAACTATTATATTTACCAAAGTTTTTCATGTAACACTTGAACTATCATTTATTACTGTTCATTAAAGTACTAGCCACTCTTAGTACTTAATTCATTTGTATCATTTATTAAGAGAGAAATTTCATTGTAAAATCATTGCTCTAAACTTGTGAGTCGTATTAAGGTCTCGTAAGGCTCAATAATGTAGGTCAAGGATTGATACTTCTTGTTTGTAAGTTACCGAAAGCGTTGTAAAGGGTTTAATTGCACCATAAGTCAATTAATATAGTGAAAATGTCTTGCTCGTGCTGGAGAGTTTGTTAACGGAAGATGTAGATCATTACTTTGGATCGAACCTCCACAATTATATCGTTTGCATCATCTCTACCATTTTACTTATCGTCATCTCACTTATATTTGTGCTTTGTTTGATCTACTTGCTTTTATTTGTTTACAATTATTAATTGATCAACGTGTTCTTAACTTATTTGATTAAGTTTATTTTTCGAAAAAGTCTTAAAAATCAATTCATCCCTTCTCATGGTTAATTATTCTTGAACTTTCAGTAGCTAGACAGATGCAAGAGCTACGTCTAGGGGACCTTCACGCTCAAAAAATAGAGGAAGGCTCAAGAAATAGACCTTTTGTCTATGGCGAAGCCTTACTACATGTTTCATAAATACTATGGCCAAGACCCTAGTGAGTATAGGGTGGACCAACAAGCTACAGAGCGTAATAACTCTAGCGAGCCTAGGAGTGACAATTGTCTCCCTCAAGGGAATCCGTCCCCACGTATGGAGGAATAGCAGCCTAGGCAGGAAGAGACGATGCGACCTCCTGAAGATAGTTCTCCCATCGAAGAATTGTGGATGATAGATAAAGGCCCAGAATTCGACAAAGATAGAGAAGGGACTCCCCAGCCGTTACGGACAACGTGCATATTTGAGAGATAGACACAATCATTGGGGGTCCATATGTTGGAGGCGAGTTCCGGAACGCTCAAAGAAATTATGCTAGAGAGGCCAAGGATCCCCTATGGTTAGTTACATCGTCAACAACCACCCTAAAAAGTCAGGGAATTTGCCGCTTATTACCTTCACATAGGAAGATGCAATAGGTATACACTATTCCCATTATGATGCCTTAGTAGTAAGGGCTATTATAGCTCATAATAGTTTGAAGCGAATAACGGTTGATAATGGGAGTTCGGTCAATATACTTTTTAGGTCCACCTTTGATAAAATGCTGGTAGATCATGAACTGACCCTATGACTTCCCTACTCTATGGGTTCACGGGAGATAGCATCATCATCCTAAGAGGGAAGATCGGCCTTGCTATGGAAATGGGGTCGTCTCCCCAAGTGGCACGACATTTTATGGAATTTCTTATCGTGGATAACTGATCAGCTTACTAAGGTGTCCTAGGGAGACCTGTTTTGAATGATTTATGGGCTGTCACTTTGGTGCATTACCTGTGAACTAAATTTCCAACTAAATATGGAATTGTAACTGTAAGACGTGACCAGATGGGATCCAATGAATGTTACCTCAACTTCCTGAGAAAGGCAGCGCCCAATAGTGTTAACATAGTAACATATGATGAGATGGTCAATGTACCCGAAGAAGGTCCACCCCTTGAAAAGGGACATCAATATGGTAGATGTTATAGAAGATGGGGTCACTCATGAGGAGTTAGACCCTAGCATAACCGAGGCAGATTCTCAGACAGGCCCTGTAGAGAAGTTAGAAAGCTTCCAAGTAGACCCTTTAAATCCTAGTAAACCATTGCAAATAGGAAGGGATATACCATTGGACGAAAATGAAAGGCTCAAAGGCTTCCTACGCAAAAATTTAGATGTTTTTTTTTCTTGGAGGCATGAAGATATGGTTGGCATTGATCCAAGAGCAAGTTTCCATCATTTGAAAGTTGATCCTAAACATGCCCCGCATAGGTAGAAAAGAAAATCCCTCAACCTGGAGAGGTGTGAGGCTTTGAAGGAAGTAGGAAAGTTAATTTCCAACTGCTTCATCAGGGGAGCTGCTTATCCAAAGTAGATATGCAACCTCGTAAAGAAACACAGCGACAAATGGAGGGTCTATGTAGATTTCTCTAATTTAAACAAAACTTTCCCAAAGGGCAGCTTCCCGCTTCTAAGAATAGATCAACTTATGGATTCCACTGCAGGACACGAACTGTTGAGTTTCATGGATGCCTATTTCGGCTACAACCAAATCCTCATGCATCGTGGTGATGAGAAGGACACTTCGTTTATCACTAATAGAGGCCTCTACTGTTACAAAGCGGGTTGAAAAAATGTCGGAGCCACCTATCAAAAGTTATTCAATAAAATGTTCGTCGACCTTATTGGCAAAAGTATGGAGGTCTACATAGATGACATGTTGTAAAGAGCTTCCTAGCAAAGGATCATGCCGAGAACCTGAAGGCTACTTTCCACACTTTAAGGAGGTACAAGATGAGATTGAATCTCCTTAAGTGCGCATTTGGTGTCACCTTCGAAAAATTCCATGGGTACATGGTCAATCAAAGGAGAATTGAGGAAAACTCTAAGAATTTCAACCTAAATTGACCCAAAACCAAGACAAAATTAGTCGGTTTGGTTGAATTTCTACCAACTCAATCTAGCTCTTGAACCAAACCAACCTAAAACATATCGATTTAGTTTGGTTTTGGTTTGTCGGTTTGAGCTTTTATCCTAATTGAACTTAAAAAAAAAAAAAAGATTGTCTCGAGTTTTGGGCACACTTAGAGTACATATAACTTTGTTTTTGATTTATACACTTTTTTTATTTGAGTTACAACTTATACAATTTTGAAATTTCAATTTTCAAAGAATGAAAATCATTATCTCAACTTGCATTTTCACAGCATGTAAGTTGTATTTAACGAATCAGAACATAACATGTAATTAAAAAGATTTAATATTGTAACTAATACGTAACCATATGTTCATAAGCATTATCTCAACTTGCATTTTCAAAAGGCGAACTTATTACATGTAAAACATGCTATATAGAAAAAATTAACTAAAAAAAGGGCCTACCAACAGAAGCAGAAGACAATGTTTGTAAAGGACATAAAATAATATCAATATTTCTTTGAAAGTGTCTTCATAAAATAAAGTCTTTATATAATATTCAACAACACTACTCAAAGAGGTAACTTGGACGCCTCCACTTTCGAGATAACATTATTAAACTTTTGATCTTGACTTTTCTTTTTTCAAAAAAATAAAAATGAAAACATGTGTAAGTGGGTTGGGTTTGTTAACCATTGGTTTAAGGCTTTAAACCATGGTCGAACCGACCCACAATGGTTTTGTTCAAAATAAAATCAAACCAAACCAAACCAAATCAATTAACTATGTCAAACCAACCCGAGTCGGTTCGGTTTGGTTCGATCTGTTTGGTCGAATTTTCAATTTTTTTTGCTTAGGCCTACCCTGAAGTGGAAGTAGCAATGGCACCTGCGAGCCTTCTACTTGGAACCTCTTCGTCGATAGCTCCTTTAGGGACACTGGTTCCAGAGCACGAATATTCTTGGTAAGTTATTAGGGCTATAAATTTAATTGCTCCGTAAGGTTTGGATTCAATACTTCAAACAATGTGGCTAAGTATGAGGCACTCCTTGCTGGCCTCAGATTAGCTAGGGAGATGCATGTGAAGAAGGTTCTTATCAATAGTGATTCCTAGCTATTTGTCAGGCGATTAATGGAAACTTCACCGTGAAAGATAAAGACACGACAACATACCTCGAACAGGTCATGAATTTTATCCCTCACTTTGAAAAGTTTGAGTGGCACAGATTCATCGCCTAGAAAATGCTCATGCCGACGCTCTATCTAAAATGGCTAGTAGCAAGAATTTTGGATTGCTCAACGTTGTCCCAATTGAGCACCTCGTAAAACCCTCAACTACCAAGAGAGAAGAAGTGATTGAAAGCACCCTACCTTGGATACAGCCTATTATCTTCTTCCTCGAAGATCAGGTTATACATGATACCAAAGAAGAAGCCCATAAGCTTAAAATGGGCTTCTCCTCTCCTCTCCTTTGGTGCACTGGAGGGAGAAGCGGCATATGTCCTCCATAAAGTTCATGAAAGAGTATATGGCAATCACTTCGGAAGACCAGCGTTTGCACAAAAAGTGCTTAGGCAGGTGTACTATTGGCCTACCTTAAAAAATGATGCGCTTCAATTTGTAAACAAATGGGACAAAGTCAATGTTTCTCAAATATACCGAAGCAAGCATCACAAGAGCTTACAGTCGTATCCAGCCCTTGGCCATTCGCTAAATGAGAAGTTGAATTGATAGGTCCTATGTCTAAAAGGAGAGGAAATGACAGTTTCGCCATTGTCGCCATTGATTACTTTACCAAGTGGGTAGAGGCTGAACGTTTGGCCAAAATCACAGAAGCAAACACTTCCAAGTTCTTGTGGAAAAACATCATGTGCAGATTCGAAAACCCCCACTCGATTGTGTTAGAAAATGGTTGACAGATCGAAAATTAAGAAGGTCAGGAACCTATGCGAGGACTTAGGCATCAAAAAGCACTTCTCCACGCCTCATCACCCCTAGGCCAATGGCCAGTCTAAGCGTCAACAAGACCATCAAGTATACTCTAAAAAGAAAACTTGAAACCTCCAAAGGTGCATGGGTCGATGAGCTCCCTCAAGTCTTATAGGCTATACTCACCACAACCTAAAATGTCATCGGAGAAACTCCATTTGCTATAGCCTATGGGGCCGAAGTTATGAGCCATGTGGATGTAGGGTTGACATCACCTCATCGCATACACTTCAATGAGATATCTAATGACGAGTTGATGAGTTATAGACTAGATTTCCTTGAAGAGAAGAAGGATGAATCACAATCAAAGCTTGTTGCGTATCAACGTAAAATAACCCACTTCTACAATGTCAAGATAAAGAATAGGTCATTTCGCATTGGTGATCTTGTTCTGAGAAGAGATTTCTTATCCTCTAAAGAGCCAGGCATATCCATGTTAGGTCCCAATTGGGAAGTCCCCTATCGCATTAGGGAGATGCTACGACTTGGCACTTATAAGATTGAAGACCTCGATGGAAAAGCGCAACCCCACCCATGGAACATTAAACACCTCGGGAAATATTGTCAATAAGCAATGCTCTTATCTATTGCTGAACGATCTTTCCCAACGTGTAAATACGTTTTCAATTAATGAAATGAGTTTCTATACTAAGTTATTTCACATCTACTTCTTTTCAAGAAGACAGGAATGTCCACTTCGAAATGGCGAGGTCCTAGATACCTCCACCAGTAGGTCACCTCTGACATCTTCGAAGATGATGCTCTCTATGGACAAACCATGGAGGAACCCTTCAAGAGGCACGCTAGCCTCTGGTAAGGATGTCCACTTCGAATGGTAGGTGCTAAACATCTCCACCAAGGGAGTCGCCTCTGATTCTTTCGAAAATTATGCTCTCCATGGACGAATCATGGAGGAAGCCCTTCAATAGGCAAACTAGCCTGGAAAGGATGTCCATTTCGAACGATGAAGTGCTAAACACTTCCACTAGCGAAGTCACATATGTTTCCTTCAAAGATGATGCTCTCCATGGACGAACCGTGGATGAACCCCTTCAAGAGACACGCTTGGCAAGGATGTTCACATCGAACAACGAGGTGCTAAACACCTCCACCAAGGAAAACCTCTGATTCCTTCAAGGATGATGCTATCCATGAACGAACCGTTGATGAAGCCCTTATCTCAATATATATACACGTGTATAATGAAAATGTTGAGTTCTTATATCATTTTGCCGATACTTGTGATAAAATGTTTGGGCAATTCTATTTGTGATCTCTTAAATTTTTTAATTTTTTTTCGTTAGTTATTTTGCCCCCTTTTAATGTATCTCAAAAGGTTAATAAAATTAAAATCAAAATTAATAATGAATTTAACCACATATTTTATGATATACGCAACTTTTCAATCATATATTTCATCAATTTTTATTAAAATTCACTAAAAGTATGAGTATTTAACTACACCGAACAAGAGCTTTATTTTGATGGGATTTTATTTTAATTAAGTTATTAGTATTTTAGTACGAGTTTATTCTTTTTAGGATATTATTAGTAGGTTATTTGTAATTTATAACAGATTTTTTTTTTTTTTAAGTCCATGTTTGACAATCATTAAAATGCTTTTTTTTTTTTAGGAAAAATGAGTTTTGGAATAGTGATTTTTTTGGAGAATATATGGCGAAAACTATGAAAAAGTTTTAGGTTTATGAGCAAAATATATTATAGTGAGAATGTGCATTTGAAAATGAATTTAAGAAAAAATAATTGTAGGATGGTAGGCAAATAAGGGCTTTGCAGCCATTGGGCCATCTGAAATTGTGAGTTGAATTTCGGGAAAATTAGGCTCCCTACGCTAAAAAGTGAACAAATTAGATTAATACACTTAAACTAATTAAAACCTCTAATGACCGTAATAATTACGGTCTAAAATCTCCCAAAACCCCCCAAAACTAGCAATGGCACCGAAGGCAGAGAAGAAGCCGGCCGAGAACAAGCCAGTCGCCGAGAAGGCTCCGGCGGAGAAGAAGCCAAAGGCAGGGAAAAAGCTTCCGAAGGAAGGCG
>CAIGRT010093885.1:571-22992 GCA_903798405.1 Fraxinus platypoda | reverse complement strand
TTCGTGCCATTGGGTTCAGGATTAACAGTATTCCGAGCTTTGTTGGTGGTTAGGACGAACGTGGTCTTGGATGTACTAGCAGTAGCATTACCATTTGGAACGTAACCCAGACCATGCCTATTTCTAGCAGGCTTGTTCATTCCTAACAGGTTATCGAGTTTCAGCGTACCACTCATAAATGAATGAAGTTGAGTATTAGTTTTTTCAAGATCATTTTTTAAAGATTTAACTTTGGCTTCCAAGTTCTCATTAACAAGTTTCAACTCATTCAAATTTTTGGTAGAGTCCTGAAGGTCACCTATAAGTTTTTTTTTCTCTCTCTCTCTCTCTCTCTCTCTCTCTCTCAAGTTCATTCACTTTTTTCAGCACAACTTTATTGACCTTTTTGATTTTAAGACTCTCCTCAAATAATTCTTGATAAGACTCATGAATATCTATCTCATCCTCAAACTCTTCATCAGATTTTTCACTACGTTCTTCATTCTTTACTTTTGCACTTTCATTATCGGATTCAATCATAGCTATAAATGTGAAGGTCATAAAGCTTTGTTCATCACCACCAGAGGTATCACTCTGAGCACTCGAATCTGATTCATCATCACTCAAGGTCAATGCTAATGCCTTATGCCTTCTGTTATTCAAATTCTTCTTTAGATTATGACATTCATTCCTATAGTGACCAAAACCTTAACATTCATGACATCTAACATATTGAATTTTCTTATTAGCAGTCCTAGAGTTATTCTTTTCATGCTTATCTTTCACGAATTTACTAGGAACTTCATTTTTCCGTTCTTGAGGCTTTCTCCTATTCCTCATCACTTTCTGGAATTTTTTAACGAAATAAGCTATTTCATTGTCCCTAAGCGTTCAGTATCAGTAGACTCACTCTCTTCTTCTCTAACAATGTTCATGGCTATGGATTTAACCTTTTAGGTTGAGAAACGGTGAGTTCATAGGTTTGAATGGATCCTANGTTCAGTATCAGTAGACTCACTCTCTTCTTCTCTAACAATGTTCATGGCTATGGATTTAACCTTTTAGGTTGAGAAACGGTGAGTTCATAGGTTTGAATGGATCCTACGAGTTCTTCTATTTTAACTGTAAGTCCTTACTTTCTTCAATAGCAGTGACTTTAGGTCAAAACCTTTCAGGTAGGGATCTAAGGACTTTTCTAATGATCTTGGACTTGGGAATCTTTCTACCTAGGTAAAAACACGAATTAAGTATGTTATTCAGCTTCGCATAGAATTCATTGAACGATTCATCGTCCTTCATTCTAATTTCTTCAAACCTAGAGGTTAATATCTGCAGTTTAGAATTTTTAACAGTTTCAGTTCCCTCATGTGTGGTTTCTAAGATGTCCCAAACTTCTTTAGCGATTTCACACATTGAAACTCTCCTAAACTCTTCAGCACACACAGCCATGAATAGGGCATAAAAGCCCTTATTGTTCCAGTTACAGTCAGATAGATCATCTTTAGTCCAATGTCAGATATCAGTGGGTGTAACTACACCAGCAACAGTAGTTGAAGGTAAAGTCCACCCAGTTTGAACGTTAATCCAAATACGTTCATCTAAAGTTTTAAGGAAAGCTCACATTTGAACTTTCCAATAAGCATAGTTTAGGTGGAGCCCACCCATTTTGAACGCTAATCCAAATACGTTCATCCAAAGATTTAAGGAAGACTCTCATTCGAACTTTCCAGTAGGCATAGTTGCTTCCGTCGAAAAACGGAGGCACAGACAATGACTGACTCATCTAGAATTAATTATGGGTCAGGAAACGAAATAAGGCTCTGATACCAATTGAAAGTACGAAGTTTGACCCAAACTATACCTAGATGGGGGGTGAATAAGTGTAAATGTGGAATTAATTAATTATAATTAATTAGCAACGAGTCACTAATTGATTATCTCTAGATGAATATGCAATCAGTTCAATTATCCTATGTTTAAATACCGGAGAATATAAAAACAATAGATAAAGCAATAATGCACGATATGATCATGGAGAAACCCCAACTGGGTAAAAACTTTGGGCACTTTACCAATCAACAATACACTATATGTGATTTATAACTTACAGTCTACCAGACTAGATGACGACACGTACTATCTGATCTCTTGACTGAAATTCCAACAGCTTTCCTGAATTTTGTGCTCCTGCACCAACTCCCAACTGCAGTTTCCAAAGCTCTCCTGGATTGCGTTCCTACAACTTTGTGAAATCATCTATCTCTTGTGAATTCATGAAGAACACCGCATTCTTCAACAACTGAAACTCCAGTCACCTTCCCTTGATCTTCAGAAACTCTGACATATATGAAGCAATAGTTTGGTATTTGGATTATGAAATTGATGTTATTCGCACCGCTAAGAACAGATCACTATGTGAATAACGAAGGTTGAAGAGTAATTGATGAAGAGAATATGAAAAGCTAAGTGTTTGCTCAATGATCAACCTTCGAAAAACCATTTTGTGGCGTTTAGTATTTATATGTTAGGTTAAGGAATGAATGGGCAGGACAAAAAGCCTTTAAAAAAATTAATTAAAAAAATTCCTGGATAGCACTGTGGCTCAAACGAGGGATGAGCAACAGTCGAGCAACAGGTTGTCGCTCGAGCGAAGGCGAGGCGACAGACTAGCGAAGTATTACTGTTTATGATGCTCGAGCCAAGTCCTGGCGACGTCCAACGAAATTGCGGCGCCGTTTTACCTTCTTTTCCATTCATGAACCCTAGACCTAAAATACCTCCATTTTCACTATTTGCACATAACTCTTTGACTTGTACAACATATTAATTTTAGTCCCTTTTGTTCACAGATTTACTAATTGCATCAAATACCTAACAGAAACCTCTTTCAAAACATAAATATATCGGCTGAGGAATTCAAGAATTGATTAAGTACAAGAATTATAGAATGTGATAAATTCATTCTAGATCATTCATTTCTCTTCATGCGATTCTTGTCATATCCTTAGTGTTGTATTAAAACTCCAAAAGAACTACATCCAACCATACCAACGTATAGGGATCCACACATATGATATCATACTAGTTTCAAGTCTAAAGATGAATTTCACAATAATGAAGTAGAGATAATCCATTGATGTTAAGATAATTATCCATGTGGAATCTTAATGACAAGTCTCCAATGAACTTGTTTAACTAATAGACATCCTCAAATTTACTTTGATGTCCCTACACTCTAGTCATTAGGATCGACTACTATCTCTAAAAGAAAAAGTATAATATTTGCTAGCATAATGATTAGTGTATTTCATACACTTATTCAGATCTTTAAATATGAATATTTTGAAATTCTTTTGATTAATTACGGCCTAATTCATTGTATATTTTGTTTATTGGGTAAAACTTGATTAATGGAAAGAGGAATTGAAAAAAAAAGAAACAAAAAATGGTGAAATCCAAAGTATGGGGACTAAAATGCAAACATTCAATAGTTGATTCGAACCACACAATGAAGATTGAAAATGTTACGGTGTGATTAGATGAGAGCTCGAAAATGTTACTTGAACTCCATCAGGAAAGTCGAGCCTCGAGATATCAACGTAATATTGATAGATACTGAAATGGTAGATATACCTGAAGAATGACAGACCCCTAAACAAGGGAAAGACGTTGAAATGATAGATGCTCCTGAAGGAGGGAGAACCTCCGAAGAAGAGGTTATATTCGATGAGTTTGATCCCCGTATTACTGATTTTGACTTACAAACGGCTCCAGTTGAGGAGTTAAAGAGCTTTCATGTGGACGGCGAGAATCCTACCAAGGCTTTGACGGTAGGGAAGGACCTGCCACCTGAGGCTAAGGAGAAGTTGAAATGCTTCTTAGGAAAGAACTTGGATGTCTTTGCCATGAGACACGAGGATATGGTGGGCATACATCAAACAATCAACAGTCACCACCTAAAAATTGATCTTATTGTCATCCTGCATGAAAAGAAGCCCTGAACTCGAAAACATATGAGGCTCTAAAAGAAGAAATAAAGAAGTTGATAAAACAACAGCTTTATCAGGGAGGGCACTTACCCTAAGTCGATCTCGAAGCCTGTGTTAGTAAAGAAACACAATAGTAAGTGGAGGTCTGCATAGATTTTTCCAATCCCAACCAAGTTCGCCTAAAAGACAGCTTCTTCTTCCCAATGATAGATCAATTAGTGGACTCTACTATAGGGCACGAGCTGTTGAGCTTTATAGATGCATATTACGGGTATAGCCAAATCCCCACACCCCTCCGGATGAGGAACATACATCTTCCATTACAAATAAAGGTCTCTATTGTTACAAAGTAATGCCCTTTGGGATGAAAAATATTGGGGCCACTTACCAGAGACTTGTTGGCAAAACCATGGAGGTCTATGTGGATGACATGGTTGTAAAAAGCTTGAAGACTAAGGATCATTTGACGCACCTAGAAGCTACTTCCCAAATGTTGAGGTATGGGATGAAGTTGAACTTCCTGAATTGCACTTTTGGCATTGCCTCCAAAAAATTCATAGACTACATGGTCAACCAATGAGGTATATAAGCTGAACTAGAGAAGATAAAGGACTTGATGGAAGTGAGGTCTCTATAAAACCGAAGGAGGTGCAAAGCTTCACCTGGCGTGTGCCTGCCTTGAGTCAGTTTGTATCGAAAACCACTAATAAGAGTCATCCTTTCTTCAGGGTCCTCAATAAAGGAAAATGGTTCCAGTGGAGGAGTGTGAAGAGGCCTTTTAAGGGCTGAAGAAACTCCTGGGACATGCCTCACTCCTCTTAAAGCTACAAGCTAAGGAGCATTTGCAACTTTATTTAGTTGTGTCTGATGAGGCCATTAGCCTTTTTCTTGTAAGAGAAGTAGGCGGCCACCAATTACATGTTTACTATGTGAGCAAGGCCATTTTGCAAGAAAAACCTACTACTCGAATACGGAGAAGTTCACCTTATCCTTGGTCGTGGCTTCTAGGAAGTTGAGGCCCTACTTCCAAGCACAACATACCACTACTAACCAACTTCCCGCTTAAACAAGTGCTCCAAAAGCTTGATACCTTGAGGAGATTAATAAAGTCACCTATGGAGCTAAGTGAGTTTGATATCGTTGTCAAAGCAAGAACCTCTATCAAGGGTCAAGCTCTTACTGACTTTGCGATAGAATTTGCCAACATCCCCAAAAGGGATAAAATTATGGAACCCATTTGTGGATGGTTACTCTGGAGAGACAGGTTCAGGAACTGGCGTGGTTCTGGGCAACCCAGGAGGTCACAAACTTAATGCAGTGAGGTTCAAATTAAAGGCCACAAACAATGTGGCAGAGTATGAGGCTCTCCTACTCGGCTTTAGATGGGCTTAGGAGATGTAGGTAAAGAGACTACTTATCTGCAGAGATTCTTAGCTAGTACTTAGCTAAATCAATGACAGCTTCACCTCAAGGGATAAAGGCACGGCCATATACCTTAAACTAGTCATGGACCTTCTCCTCTCTTTTGAAAGGTTTGACCTAGCGCAAATCCCAAACATGGAAAATGCCCTCGTGGGATGCCACCCATAATTGCTTTCTTCAAGGACCAGGTCCTACTTAACGATAAGGAAGAGCCCAAAAACATAGAAGAAGGTCTGCATATTTCTTTTTACAAGATGATGTGCTCTATAAGAGAGGATTTTTCCTACTCATTCTCCAATGCCCAGGAGGAGAGGAGACTACATACGTCCTTCGTGAAATCCACGAAGGTGTCTGCGACAATCACTGGAGGACCCGCATTAGCATAAAAGATGCTAAGGCAAGTATCTACTGGCCTATGTTGAAAAAAGATGCACTCCAATTCGTGTAGAAATGTGATAAGTGCTAATGTCTCTCTACTATTCAAAGACAACCTTCTTAAGAGCTCACAGCGGTACCCCACCCTTGGCCATTTTTCAAATAAAGAATTGACCTCGTAGGCTCCCTACCTAAAGGAAGAGGTAGTGTGAATTTTGTCACCGTCGCCATGGACTACTTCACTAAATGGGTGGAAGCCGAGCCTTTAGCAAAAATCATAGAAGCTAATATTTCCAAGTTCTTGTGGAAAAATATCATATGCTAGTTTTGGATCCCCCATTTGATCATATCAAACAATGGGCGACAATTTGATAACAAGAAGGTCAGTGGCATATGATAAGAACTTAGGATCAGGTAGCACTTCTCTACACCTCACCACCCCTAAGCAAATGGTCAGGTAGAGGCTGTCAATAAAACCATCAAATACACATTGAAAAGGAAACTTGATGCCTCCAAAGGAGCACGGGTTGATGAGCTATCTCACGTGCTATGGGCTATCCGAATGTTATGCGTTTTATGCAAGGTAAATTATACTGCAAGTATATGGTGTCAAGTTTTGTAATATATGATCAAATATGGATGTTGAACTCACAAGGATTGAAATTCAATTCATACCAAGTATTATAATTATTTTAGCCTCTATTTTATCTAAATGATTGAATGTTGTAATCAATGTTTCTATACTAAATCTAATATGATGGTGATGATGAATCCAACGAATGAATGCCAATTTGAAGAATATATCAATGTGAAAAAACATAGGGTATAATTTAACCTCACTATCAACGATGTTTCTCAATTATATAGTTACTTCTAATCAATTTATCCAAGTTAATAAACAAGAGCCCTAATTTAATTTTATTTCTTCTCTCGAGTGCCAAGTAAAAACTATTCCTATATTTCAATTCTAATATCTCTATTACGAATTAAAATCTTGAAATTATTAAGTTTGTGGCTCTTAAGTGGAACAATCTTCAAAGATTTTATACTTTCTCTCGAAACCTATAAAATCTAAGTTGTGTTATTCTTAGAGCACCTAAATTTTCCTCTCTCGAGTGCCGAAATTGACTAGCATCAAATCATTCAATTATTGATTAGGTAATTGAAAGCATTAAACCAATGATACAAATAAACTTTAATGGAAAAATTGAAAGAAATAACTAATATAAAATCAAAACATTATTTTAAGTTTGGCTACATCAAACCCTAGATATAATGTTTAGTTCCTGATAGAAGATATGGAAACTATTAAATTTATTAAGAACAACATAAAGGAGAAAAGAGAAAAAACTATTGTTGTAGAGATTCAATATTTTTCGATGTATTGATCTTGGTTTCTTGCTTTGTTCACTACTTCTTGCCTTCTTGCCTAATTGAATTCCTCCTTAAATTGGTCTTCATGGTTGTATTTATAGTATCTTGAAGTCTCGAAGGAATTGGGAATGAGTTAGGCCTTAAAAGAAACCCAAATAAATTAAAATTCTTCCTGTCACGGGGTGGAGCGCTACAGCGCCGCGATGATTATGTTATTGGCATCACAGTGCCAGACTTCTTTTTTTTCCTAAAGGATGAGACGCTAGAGCGCCTTGTTTGTAGAGCTTCAGCGCTGAAGTTTTCATTTTTTCTCCTGTAACTGGATGTTACGGCGCCTAGTTTACGGTACTGCGGCGCCTGGTTATAACTTTTTTCTTTCTTCGTCTTTCAGTATCGAGGCGCCTAGAGCCCTGGTTAAGCGTTAGGGTGCCTTGGGCTTCAATCAATTCATTCATCTCTTCTTCAATTCGATCCATTTCTTCATCACTTTTACACGGTTTCCTAGACACTTTCTCGCCTATTCACATTGTCCTCCTACTTTGCTCATTTTCAAGCTCAAACTCTTCGTTTTCACCAAGTTACCTAACTTATAAAACAACATGAACAAACACATTAAAACGTTCCAAATTGCTCAAAAACAACCAAAATATCAAGTTTAAGTAGCATTAAAACAATGAGTAAATCTCACTCATCACCGGACCACGAGCCGAACTGCCATAGAAAAAACTCCCTTCTCTATGTCTTATAGTACCGACGCTATGAGCCCAATGGAAGTTGGATTCCCTTCTCCCCATCGATTGTACTTCAAGGTAATATCCAACGACGAATTGAGAAGATGTGAGCTTCACTTCCTTGATGAAATGAGGAGTGAGTCCTGAATGAAGTTGGCCATTTATCAAAGGAAAATGACTCGTTACTACAACGTGAAAATTAAAAAGTCATTCCGTGTAAATGATCTAGTATTGTAGAGAGTTTTCATTTCCTTGAAGGAGTTGGGAGTAGGCAATTTGGGTCCGAATTGGGAAGGCCAATATCATATCAATGAAGAACTACGACCCAACACTTTCAGAATAGAAAACCAGGGTGGGAAGATACAATCTCATCTATGGAACGTAGAGCACTTAGAATATACTACCAATGAACACATTCCGTTTAGTATGAAGATCTTTCCCAGCCTACGTAATGTTCTTGATAATGCAATAAAGCGTGGGGGCTTTGGAGAATAGTTGGATCTTAAAGGAGTCACCTTCTGATTCTCCAAAGCGTACATCACATGCCTCTCATGACGAAGCTGAACGTCATGGGAAAGCTCTTGCATGGATAAATCATTCACCATACAGGGAAGCGTAGACGCCTTCGAAAAAAGTTACATACCAAAGGGGACCACCTCCTAATTCTCCAAGACGTACATCACATACCGTCCATGACGAAGCAGAACGTCATAGAAGATGTTTGTGCATGGATGAACTGTCCACCATGCAAGGAAGCATGGGCGCCTCGGAAAAGGGTTGGATCCCAAAGGGGACCACCTTCTAATTCTCCAAGACGTACATCACATGCCTCCCATGATAAAGTTGAACGTCTTGGGAAAAATCCTTGCATGGATGAACCGTCCATAATGTAGGGAAGTTCCTCAAAAATTAAAGTTAATGCATGTAGTTGAGCTTCGGGGTAACAATCCCAATTGTGTAGGAGGTCAAACTAAAATGGAGGCTCATTTATATTTTGAAGAGTATTACATCTACTTTAGATTAACTTGGAATTTCAATTATGCTTTCATATGTGGTGTCTATGTTTAGTGACAATATTGCAAATGACTATTTATTAGGTGTAATAGACGAAGCATCCACACTTGGCAAATATGTAAAATAATAAAAACACAAGTATATGGTAAAAGAAATTTCATTAATAAAGCAAGTTAAGCTGGAGGGCCTTAGCCATTACGTACGCAAATTTTAAAAAAATCCTATACTAGGCTGGGGTGTCACGAAGTACGCCGTTTTAGTAGTGGGAACCTCAGCAATAGGGACTTCTTAGTTGGAAGCTTCATTCTCGAGAATCTCCTCTTGGTCAACTTCTGCACTGTCTACCTTGTCTATCATATTATCGACTGGAGTTCGATGCAGTTCCTCCAAGAACTTTGTCCTCAGGTCAGCAACATCGAACTCCAGATCAAGTTCTCCCACTCTTTCCTCTACTTTGACGTAGGCAAACCTATTCTAATTGGCAGTGAAGTGCTGATACTTCTCGATTTAATAAATCTTAGCTATGTAGTTCTTCATCACATCTTCCCCACATTCTGGACATATGCTTTAGCCAGCTCCAGCTCCTTAGTGTACTAGGACACTTAGGATTCCAGCCACCTAACTTGGTCCTTTAGACCAGAATTTTCTATATATTATTTGCCTCTAAGGCTTTGGCAGCTAGCTATCTTTAGATGATTGTAAGAAGTTTTTACTTTCTTTGTTAACAAAGCCTCTTCACATTGAGACTTGTGGACTTCCTTCTTCAAACCTCAATTTCCACCAAGGTAGACTCCAGCTTCACCGCCTCTTCAGCACGCTGAACTTTAAAAGCTTCATCTTCGGCCTTTACCTTTTTGGAATTTTCTTCTGCCTGGGCCAACTTTTCAACTAACTTCTAATTGCGCCTCTTAATGCCCTTCAATATAGCCTGACATCCGAGGCTGACCCCAAAAATCCTTGCACTTTGGCTTAATATAGTCACTGTGATATCCACAACATCACAGGTGGCTACCTATGTCCGCCCTCTCTCCGTCCAGAATTTGTAAAAGTTTGCAGTGGCAGCTTGGACTTCAGTTGGCAGCATATCCAATACTGTAGGGACAATTTCCTTTCCTTATCTTACCCCGCAAAAAACCCTTCCTGATTTCCCAAGGCTCCTCATAACAAGAGTCTTCTCAACTGCTTCGAAGGTCTGCTCTACTTCCATAGCAGCTTTCTTACTAGGCTACATCGCCCTCTCAGATTTCGGAGATGAAAAAGAAGACTGCGACAGCTTGGTAGGTGGAGGTGTGGACAGAGGTAGTCGAGCAACAGAGGTGCCACATGTATCGAACTTCCCAGCAACAAAGCTAATCGACTGGGAGATTTTTCTTTTCTTATGAGGTTCCTTCCTCATTTTTTCGTTTCCCTTATCATTTTCCTTCTCCTAGGAAACTTTATCATTTCCCTTCTTAGCACGCTCCTTGCTAAGGCATTCTAACTTCATCTTGATATGCTTAACAGCACTAGATGAGGGCTTTAGAGCCCTAGAGTTAACTGTAGAATTGGCCCTCAAGATAGAGGCCATGTCAGGTGTAGAATGTTTATTCTTCTCAAAATTTTCTGTAAAAAATAAAAGTACAATGTAAATCTAAATGGTATGGAAGTAGTAGAAATTAAGGGCTTCGAAATTTACCTTTGGAAGCCATGAGTCCAAAGTCCAAAAAATAATTTGTTTCGATCGATAAGGCGGTCGAATTGCATGATATTTGAGGATGTCTATAGATGTCATCAATAATGCCCTACTCAGCCTAGGATAGCTCGAACTGGAATCTCAAAATTGCATAACAAACAACATCAGACAACATTTATTAAAATAAAGGACAATTTTAGAGAATAGGTACTCATGAGCGTTGGAATACTGGGTCGACACCGTGGCGATTGAGAACTTATCTCCCTCGATGATCGGCTATCTACCCTCACCCAGAACCAAGATTTCCTCAACCTCTTGATGGAAAAAGGAAGATCCACTATGAAGGGAGCATAGGCTCCCCAGGGGATTATATAGTACCATCCATTCAATTTTCCTTTTCCTAAGATACGGGTTAGGAATACCATTTGGAAGACACACAGAGACATGTCCTTTCTAAGCGAGGTCTCCTTCTAAAGAATGTAAGCCCCTACTAGCTGGCTCCATCCATTAGGCAATAGTTGTGTCGGAGCCAACATGTAAGTCCTCAGTATCGCCCTAAAAATGGATGCAACATACCTACCTTCAATAGGTATTTACTAATAGCCACACAATCCAGCCTTGAATAGCAGCAAGTTCATAGGCTTTGGGTACTAAAAGTTCTATGGTATTTGGAATCCTATAAGTTTTCCCAATTTTGGTCACTTTTTATGGTTGCAATAGAAGCAATTTTCGAAGTCCCCTACCCTACAGTGAGTTTCTTCTAAAAAATGAAATATATATTGAATTAAGTGATCCTTTGAAAACTTGCAAGTGTACGGGATCATGATCAAGTAATATAATGATGAATAGAGTGTCGAACCCACGAGAACTAAGTGTTTGATTGAGTTCAAATTAATAGTAACTGGTTTGAATTCGAATATGTGAAAGTATTCCTAAGATGTCGAATCCCCCTTGCTAATCCATTTTTAGCATAACGAATTAAAGTGACAATTTATAATCAATCTTATTGGTCAGCGTTCCTAATTTAATTGAAAATCTCTCTCGATAGTTATCAAATTTATTCCCCTCATGTGACATTCCTATCTCTCGATGAAAGATGCGAACATGATAAATGTATTAAACAATCTAGAACACCTATGAAATCATGTAAAGCATAGATGTATATCTCTACCCCCTATCGCACTTTACAATATTTATTATTTTTAGCTAAAAACCTATTATCTCTCTCGATAATAATAGATTCCAGTAAATCATCTAAATTAGTAGCTAATTAATTGAGAAGTCATTGAAAACAATAATAAACATCCAAGAAAATAAACATACTAGTCATCAAAATAATTAATTAATATTAAAAATTTCAAAACAAGGGTTCATTTCATCCTAACAATGTATAAAACTAGCCTAATANTTAAAAACTAAAAATATCATAACAAGGGTTCATCTCATCCTATCAATATATAAAATTAGTCTAACATATTGAAATTACAAGAAATCATATTTAAGTGAAAAGACATAACCCGAATTTTTGATAAATTGAGAAGATGAAGATGAAGATGAAGATGAATCTTGAAATCTTGAATCTCTTCAATGGTTTCTTGATGAATCTCCACTTTCGCCTTCTCTTCTTTGCCCAAAAATCAGGTTTGAATCTTCACTTGATCAAATTCTTGCAAGTCTTCTTCAATTCTCTCACAAAAATTATAAATTTTCCTCCTTTGATGATAATAATTAATGAATATTGGAGTGTGAGATGTATGTGAGATATCTCCAATATGTATTCTACTATTAGATATTTGTAGGAGTAGAAAACTGGTTGAAAATCACTTCCAAATTGATTTTCAAAAGAGTTCCAATCGAATAAGGAAACTTATATTCTCGCGCGGATTTTTTGTCTCTACACATTAGTCAGTATTTTGGCCATAACTTTATCTCCCAATATCCAATTGCGGCTATTCAAAGTGCATTAGAAATATAAAGCAAAGGGATACAACTGTTATATAAACATAAGTTTTCCAACTCTGATGTTTATTGTGCCAAAAATGGGTCTCCATATTCGGCTAAAAATCTGGAATATAACTTGTGCGAATGAAAATTAATTTTGATAATATTTTAATCATTTTACATTCCTTTTTGAGTTCTAATTCCATCCAATTGTCTCTTAAAAATATTCTAAGTATCTTCTTGTATTCGAATCACTATTGAATAATTACAATTTGGTCCTCAAATTTTTGATTTTACCATTTTCACCAATTTTCGCTTCTTTCGATTCCTTATTCAACCATTGAGTTTTACCTATATAACATAAAATACAACAATTTAGATATATTTTGTCAGAATAACTATCAAATATCACTATTTTAGACCCAGAATCTAATCAAATACCCTCAAACTTAAATATTTGTTTGTCCTCAAACAAAATTATAACCTAAAAACACTAAACACGCAAGCATGCAAAATTATTTAGTTCGACAATCTAGATTTTTATCTTAATATTTGAAATTACAGTACTAAATCTATAAATTGTTTCAAAGTCACAATTTCAAACCAATATCCACTTTCCAATGCAAAACTTTCATATGTGTGAAAAATTAAGTAGACAATCATGACTTTATAAGTTGCTTCAATTCCCGACCCTTTGTGGTCCAATATATCTTTTCACCTCTCGTATGATTCACACACCTCCCAATTCAAATATATCATGTCACCTCTCTTATGATTCACACATCTCCAAACTTGTTCTTATTTTTACTCTTTTTTCAGTGTGTAATCTAAGGTTGAATTTTTAATTACTACCCTCACCCATTCTGGTTCAAGTGGAGTCTATTAATTGCAAGTCATCACATCAATAAACAAGAATTCTCAAATTCTTTGATTGCTTCGACCTCTAGGACTAAATTAGGCTAACAATCTCTCATCAAAAGTGAAGTCTTCTCAAATAAGTGTTTGGGGTTTAAGTAGGGAATTGGTGCGTCTTCTGTTTCATACACTTACTTTTTTTCAAATTTTTTTACACACTCTCTCTTAAGCTTTCTATATGACCCATGTAACGAGTTTTTGGTCGAGACTCCCAAATCAGACGATTTTAGTGCGCCGGATTGTAAATACCCTAACAGGATCAATAACTCGAGTCATAAAGGCTACGAAGAGATGTCTTTTATATATTTTTTACCCTGATCAGTGCAATACCCCTCACCTATTCAAGCAAACCGACCTCCAACTTAAGATTTTCGTCCAATTTTATCTCATTAATCTAAGACTATCCACACAAAAGTTTTCACACATCCGTATTTTCCTACAATAGCAAAATCAACCCCAAACTGAGCTAAATTTGGTCTAAGGATAAGTAATTTAAGTGTGGTTTGGGTAAAACATCTATGTCCAATTATATCAACCTATCAATTATATGAATCAACTCACATCATCATATCAAGTTTTGTAAGGTTAAGTCTCAATTAGTCTAGCATGCATCTTATCCACAGTTTATAAATTAACATAAAATCTCAAATTTAATCATCATTGTCGGCCAGACTATCTAACTCACACCAGCACATAACCTAAACCTAAAACAAGATATATTTTTTATTTATTGAAAATGTACAATTTTTTTGAATTTTTTTTACTATTATTATATATTAAAGTAATAACGAAGAACAAACACTTAAAAACACACGAAAAGTAAAAACTCAAAGTTTTTCTCACCTCCAAACTTAAAACTGACATTGTCTTCAATGTCATAAAGTATAAATAAGAATATAAGGGGCTTGGGAAGAAAAGAAAGAATAAGGTACTCCCCGAATTTTTCTGTAGAAGGTACGATGCGCTATGTGTAACGGCTCGACAATCTTCTTCATCTTGTTGTTCCATTGGTCTGTGTTGGTTTGAGTATTTCACGATGTCATGTCCCTGCACATAGCGGTCAAATCAAACATTAAATATCAAATAAGCTAGAACATGTGTTACTTAGCCCAAACAATTGAAATAACCAAAAATAAATTCAATGGCCTAGGAGGAAACATGATAGGATGATGATACCCTATAAATTGAAACGTACCCAAGTCTAATGCAAACTAATAATCAGAATAAATATATATACAATGCAGTACAGAAAGCAAAATAATATTTTCCTAATCTTTTTTGGGTTGTCTCTCAATAAGCGCTTAATTTATAGTCTTTAGCTAGACTGTATTGATAAATTGGTTGTGGTGGCTCATGCTGGAATCTTCCAGCCTTACACTCCTTGCAATTTCGAGCATTGCATCTTCTTTTTGTCCTCCAAACTTTGAACTATCTATTCTCGTCTAGTCCAAAGCTCCCTAGACATTTATGTTTTATCTCATTGGACCCTTGTCGAACTTCTTCAGCAACATATTTAGCTTTCTCCAGGACTAATGGTTGCTTAGGTGGATTATGTAATTGAAAGATCTCATGTGCGTCCTCTACCCTTACAATCAGCTCACCCTTCTCCATGTCAATCAAATTTGACTTGTTGCTAAAACGGGTCGAGCTAAGATAATTGGCATATCGTGGTTGTCTTCGAGGTCCATAACAAGGAAATCCATCGAGAATATCAACTTCTCAACTTTGATGAGCACATCCTCAACCTTGTCCCCATGGGTATCTGATACTCCTATCTGTCAGCTGCAACATCACATTCGATCTATTGACTTTCCCAACTCCTAGTTTCCTAAAAGTAGACAAATGCATTTAATTTACACTTGCACCTGTATCACATAAAGCATTAAAATGAAATTATTTACCTAGTGAAATAGGTAAAGTGAAACTCCATGGGTCTTTGAGTTTTGGTGGCAGTTTATTTTGCAGCCTTGCACTACCCTCCTCGGTTAATGCCACTTCTTCCCGGTCTGAAAGTTTTCTTTTCTTAGATATCATGTCCTTCGGGAACTTTGTATACATCGAATCTGTTGTATTGCATCGATGAATGGGATGTTGATGTAGAGCTTTTTCAACATATTCAAGAATTTCTCGAATCAATCATCGAGCTTTCTCTTTTGCAGTCTTTGTAGAAATGGTAGTGGTGGCACAAATTCTTTAGTAAGAACAATTTCCTTAATCTTTGGATCTTCTGATGCTCTTTCTGCCTCCCCTTCTTTGTTCTGCTTAGATTCCTCCAATTGCTTCTCAACCTTGGAATGTACCTTTTCTTTTGTAGCAACTAGTCTCTTTATATTAATCTCTAGCAGTTGAACTCCACTGCGGGTAGTTATTGCCTCATTCTATTCTTCCTCCACGACCTTCACTGCCATTACCTATTGTTTGGGATTTATCTTAGTATCACTAAGCAGTGCTCCTAGTGGTCTCTCTGAAAGTGCTTTCGCTATTTGTCCGATCTGATTTTCCAAATTTTTTATGGTAGCTCCTTGAACTTGTAAGGTTTTATCTATTTTTTGCATGTGTTGAGTAGATATCTCTGCTAATTTAGTAACAAGATCTTCTAACGAAGATTTATTTTTAGTTTGCTGAAAATCTGGTGGTGCAGTCTGCTGTGGCGCAATCTGAGCTCCTAGATTGTTGCTTCATTGGAAACCTAGGTGATTCTTCCAACCTGAGTAGTAAGTGTTAGGATTTTGATTGTATGGCTGTCTTTGAAATTTGAGCATAATTTACATCATCTACTGACTGATCAAAAGGACTACCCACGATGCAGTCAACACTCTCATGATTTCCTCCACAATGCTTGCATTTCGGTCCCATTATGTGGGCTGCGTTCATCTAGCTGCATTCATCTAATCCGCCTTCTGTGCCAATGATGTCAACTGTGCTGAAATTGCTGTCAAATAATCAACTTTGAATACCCCATCAGCTCTTTTTCCACTCATCCTTTCAATAGGCCAAAGTGTACTGGTGAATGCCGATCCTCCATGATTTGGTAAACTTTATTTGCGGTTCTTTTTGTGATAGAACCATAGCATGCAGAGTCTACATTAGCCCTACTTATCGAATTAAGACCAATGTAGAAATACTACACTTGAAGCCATTTCTGCAATCCGTGTTGTGGGTATCGACGGAGTAAACCCTTGTATCGTTCTCAAGCATCCGAATAGCATTCTGAGTCCAGTTATTGGAATGTGGTAATCTCGTCCCTCAGCTTTGCAATCCTTTTCGGTGGGAAATATTTACTAAGGAATTTCGACTCAATTGGTTTAATGTAATGATACTTTGAGGTGGACAAGTGTCTAACCACTCTCTGGCTGAGTCCCTCAATGTGCATGGGAAATGCCTCAATCTGATTGCTTCTCCGAAGCTCTCCCAAAGAATTGTAGCGCGTTTTGGAACATGTTGATTACATCAGTCCTCTAGTAGAAGTTTGCCTGACCAAACGCCGGATATACCATGCTAGATTAGCTTTCCACAACCGTTGGAACCATATACTCCCCCATTGGCCTTGCATTTTCATTAGCTGCAGCTACATTCGGTCATGCTGCAGCACAACGAATTAAAGTGACAATTTATAATCAATCTTGTTAGTCAATGTTCCTAATTTAATTGAAAATCTCTCTCGATAGTTATCAAATATATTCCCCTCATATGACATTTCTGTCTCTCGATGAAAGACCTAATTTAATTGAAAATATCTCTCAATAGTTATCAAATATATTCCCCTCATATGACATTCTTATCTCTCGATGAAAGATGTGAACATGATAAATGTTTAAACGATCTAGAACACCTATGAAAATCATGTAAAGCATAGAGATATATCTCTACTCCCTATCACACTTTACAATATTTATTATTTTTAGCTAAAAACTTATTATCTCTCTTAAACCTATTATCTCTCTCGATAATAATAGATTCCAATAAATCTTCTCAATTAGTAACTAATTAATTGAAAAGTTGGTGAAAACAATGTTAAACATCCAAGAAAATAAACATACTAGTCATCAAAATAATTCATTAATATTAAAAATTTTAAAACAAGGGTTCATCTCATCCTAACAATGTATAAAACTAGCGTAACATATCGAAATTACAAGAAATCGTATTTAAGTGAAAAGACATAACCTGGATAATTGATAAATTGAGAAGATAAAGATAAATCTTGAAATCTTGAATCTCTTCAATGGTTTCTTGATGAATCTCTACTTACGCCTTGTCTTCGTTTTTGCCCAAAAATCAGATTTGAATCTTCACTTGATCGAATTCTTGCAAATCTTCTTCAATTCTCTCACACAAATAATGAATTTTCCTCATTTGATGATAATAATTAATGAATATTGGTGTATGAGATGTATATGAGAGATCTCCAATATGTATTATGCTGTTAGATATTTGTATGAGTAGAAAACTAGTTGCAAATCACGTCCAAATTGATTTCCAAAAGAGTTCCAATCGAATAAGGAAAATTATATTCTTGCGCAATTTTTTTTGTCTCTACACAGCAGTCAGTATTTTCACTATAACTTTCTCTTCCAATATCCAATTGTGGCGATTCAAAGTGCGTTGGAAAGACAGCTCAAATGGCTACAACCTTTCTAGCATATAAGTTTTCCAATTTAGACGTTTATTATGCCAAAAATGGGTCTCAATATTTGGCTAAAAATCTGGAATATAACTTGTGTGATTGAAAATTAATTTTGATCATATTCCATTCCTTTTTGAGTTCTAATTCTATCCAGTTGTCTTTTAAAAATATTCAAAGTATATTCTTGTGTCTGAATCAACTATTGAATAATTACAATTTGGTCCTCAAACTTTGAGTTTTGCCATTTTCACCAATTTTCGCTTCTTTCTTTCGATTCCTTATTCAACCATTGCGATTTACCTATATAACATAAAATACAACAATTTATGATATATTTTGTCAGAATAACTATCGAATATCACTATTTTAGACTCTGAATAAATATATAAAATAGACTTATCATTAAGCCATAATTCATCAAAATTAATACAATTAATCTAATTTAACAACCCAAATAGTAGGACACTCGGTCCAAGACACAAAAAAAAAAAATGGAAAATTATTGGTCTTTGCAGTTTGAAATTCGACTTTGGAGAAACTAAGACCAAGCCTTAATCTATCTTACACATATATCACTATCGATGAATGTCTGAAAAAACTCGTTTTTTTTTTAAAATCAAGATATAGGACATTTTGATTTATCTTAATCAAAATATTATAATGTGATTGGCTTTTTATAATTTTTATGTTACCCTTATTTTTCTACCCTCTCTCGAAAATCAATGACCATTCATAGTTATTACATTTACACCAATATCCATAGATAGGAGTCATCCCACCGAGGAAAATAAGAACTTCGAATTCAAGTGCCGGTTGAATTAAGGATCCAACAGTTAATCAGCAAGGCAATAAGAACTAAGGTTGAGCTAGGGACCCCATGATTAATTAGCGAATCAACAACCCTCTATTTTGAGTCAATGATCGAAAGTACGATAACTATGAATTTAAAAACCATTATCAAGGATTTTAATTTACCATGCATTCATTAATTCTACAGTAAAATCTCGATAAATGAATGTTCGATAAATTAATAACCTCACTCAAATAATAAAATTATTCGGTCTCTGTTGGAAAAATTGTTCTTCATTAGTTGGTTTGACCAATTATTTTAGTGGGTCATGTTAGTTGGACAAAATATTTCTTTGACCTAATGTGTTCTACTCCATGAGTAGATTAATGTAATGTATTTATTTTCTCAAAACCAATTTAGGGTGAATGTGAAATTAAGGCCAAAAGATGACCACTTGAAGTTGAAATAAATTGAAAATAAAAATTGGTGGGAAATTAAATCAATTTAGGGTGAATGAGAAACTAAGGTCAAAATATGACCACTTGAAGTTGAAATAAATTAGAATAAAAATTGGTGGAAAATTGAAAAAGTGTTAATTACACGTAGGAAAGTTAGAAGAGTATAAACCACTTTATATTACTCAAATTTAGAATTTGAGTTTGGGCCTCAAGGGGTACCAATAGTCTTTGAAGGGGAGAGAACCTACATACTAGTAGGTTGGGTCAAAGCCCACATGCGCGCGCTGTCGCCGTCCGTCCGACGAGCACGGGCGTGGGCGTGGGCGTGGGCTTGGGCTTGGGCCAAGCTGATATATTTTTTTTGGTAAAATAATATTTGATTTATATTATTTTCTTGTTATTTAAAATAATAATATATTTATTTAATTTTGATTCACTTCAAAATCAAAATTTTGTTCTGTTCGACCGGCTCGGCACGACAGGAGAACGGGTTATAGGTCATGGGCTTGGGCCAAGCTGATATAGATTTTTTGGTAAAATAATATTTGATTTATATTATTTTATTATTATTTAAAATAATGATATATTTAATTTATATTATTTTTTCCCTTCGATTTTTCTGTGCTTAACACGTGGATTCTTCTAGAAGGGCGGTTGACGGTTAAACTACCTGTCTAAATTATTTGTGTCTATTGAAGATACAACTTTTTGCATGTTGTGACACAACCTTTCAACTTCTATAAATAGACTCCTATACCTCAGTTTTCATTCACTCCAAAAATCAATTCTGATTTTATTCTTCTTCGGAAATTCTTCTTTCGTCCTTGCATTATTCATATTTTGCAATCTAGCATCGAAAAATTATTTTCGTGCATTTTAGTCCTCCAATTTTTAGAAAGATCAAAGCATGTGTATGTTCACCGAGTCTTGTAATTTGTAGTGTTGCTATTACAAGTCGAGGTCGTTGTATCTTGAAAGACGAGTGTCGAAATACCGTCAACACCAGTGCGGGACATTATCGTTTTAAGGTGAAAGAGTCGAATTATTGCCTCGACCATTAACATTTTATAGCATTCATTGTGCACGACATTATTTTACCTAAATCAATTCACGGTGATATAATTATTTGCCAACAGTCTCAACTTGAACAAGTGTACTAAATTAATAACCTCTAAATGCATAAAATCATAATTTTTTTTTTTTTTGAGATCATGTAAGGCCCAATGTATATATGAAATAATAACTATTTAAATTCATAAAAGTTCCATGTTAATACCAATTAACAAACTTTAAATTTGACAACGTTTTTCTCAATTCGCCTCTTCTTCAAAATATGCATCTAAATTCTTTTGCTTTTTCTTTGCACCCAAACCAAAATTAACTTCATCCCTAATTTTTTGCAATGTTCATATTATATTATACGAATATTTATTTTTAATTTTTTTCCCATATTTTTTTCATTTTGTACAAAGTAATTTTATTTTTTTTGGCAATACACACTACATTTGGCATATTGAAGCCAATGATTGTACATTGATGTTTCTCTTTAATGTATGTATGGGTATGTCTTATTGTGTGCTTACGTATTCCATATTTTAAAAAAAAAAAGTTTATTCTATAAATTAATAAATATTTAATTATCGATAAATTAATAACTCCTCTAAAAAAAATAATTATTCACGGTCCAAACATTATTATTTTATAGAGGTTTTACTCATTAACATTTTTTCAAATAAATGAGATTTAGAGTTAACCAGTATATTAACTAATCTATTACAATAATTTGAATCCAACTTTGCTTTTCCATTCACTCAAATTTATTCCATTTATCAATTTCGTCAAGTGAAATCCAATTAACAAATTAAATATTTAGATCTATGTGTAGTGCTACGATTGTCATTACCACGTGGGCGGCTTAATTACTACTTAACTGAAAAATAAACATTCTTCTTTAAAATTAAGAAAAAAGATCTATATAATACTAAAGTTTATTTCAATTTTATACACAATTTTACCAATATTCACTATGATGCAGAAAAAATATTGATGGGCCCAAACTCGAGCTACTTGACCCGAACTTGAGCTAGTAGGCCCGATCTTGGCCCACTCCAACTGGGCTGATTCCGAGTTCGAGTCCATTATGATGTCAGACCTAGAAATACTAGTCATATTTAAGTATAAATTCCTAGTTCATTACAAATTTTATACAATACAAACACGTAAAATAACTATAATTACAGGAAGTTAAGTCCTTCCAGGACTCTCCCTCCAACATCTATAAATACATAACATAGCCTCATTATTCAGGTATGTTTTTCATAACATTCCAGCATATTTCTTCTTGCACACTTGTCTGACTTAAGCATCGGAGGGGCGACGAGAACACACCTCGACGCCTTTATTTCAGGTATTGAAGATCAGATCAAGCGGAGCTCTTCCATCCAGCTCGGGTTGGCCCAAGTACGAATTTTGGCATCATCATTGGCGCCGTCTGTGGGAAACGATACATTAACCATGTTGTACCACAATAAAAAAGTCACCAAAAAATATAGTCTTTCGGGCAATTTTCTACTAAAAAAAAAAAAAAAGAAGTCAGATATTTTTGTACATGTGGATAACTAAACTGAGAAATTCTACATACTCAAAGTAGAAGAAGCCTTATGCTTGCAACACATAACCAAAATCTCTTGGTTTTTAGTTAGAATACGATGATTCCGTGACCGCCTTAGTGCTGTGCCACTTCCGAGTTCCGAATTCATTGTAAGTAATGATAGAATAATGCTTAGAGCCTACAAAATCAAGTCAAAAACTTGATTGGGAATGATCCATGCTCAAATAAATAACTGTAGACTCTAAGGTGAACTAAAAAGAAAAAGAAAAAGGGAAAATAATGTGAAAATTTACCTAGAGGTTTGAAATATCGAAAAATTGTGATTGGTATTAGCCATTTTTACCCAATTGGGGAAGTTTGGCTTCATTCCAACTCTGTCAGTCCATGTAAATTAACAATTTAAATGCTATGCAAGAATTGCAGCCAATGCTAGTTAGGGTTTAACAATTAACTGGATATATTTGAGTTCAGCGGTGTAGCATTTTGGATGTATTCTTTTTTTTTTTTTTTTTTTTTTTTTTTC
>CAIGRT010093884.1:0-12613 GCA_903798405.1 Fraxinus platypoda | reverse complement strand
CGAGTTTGATGGGCAGTGGTGGCAATGATTTAATAGACGAAGTTATTTACTTTCGAAATTTACGTATTTGAACATTATTAACCTACTTTGTCATTTCAGTTATTTCAAAAAAAAACCTGAGATTTAAGGTTTAATCAATTTTCTTAAGTTAATTCAAATGAGTTTTGTTGCCGTTAAAGTTCACAATTATAAATGTGATGTTTAAAAGTTAGTTATTTCCGTCAAACTTTTTAGTTAATTTAGGGCAAAAGACGATGAAGTGGCACTCCGGGTTCACGGAACTCGGAGCGTTACAGACCTGCACCCATGGAGTGGTGACATGAATTAATTTAGGGAAAATTGCAACTGAGGTTGTGGTGGTGGGAGGAGGTGACGGCGGTGGTGGTGGTGGGAGGAGGTGGGTGTGCCGGTGTGGTGGTGCCGACAATTTGATTTTGGGTTGGGTTGGGTTGGGGGTGGTTGGAGAAGATGACATGGGTTTTGATTTTTGATTTAATTATTTGATTTTAGTTTTTTTTGTATGAAAAAGGGAAAATTACCATTTTGCCCTTTAAGAATTAGTTAACAATTGGTCAGATTTTTAATTTTTGGTCAANTAGTTAACAATTGGTCAGATTTTTAATTTTTGGTCAATTGACGGTCAAACTAACGGTTTCTGTCAATTTGGACTTCGGGTGCGAATTGTTTAAATGTTTGGTATCGTGGGTGGCACAAATCAAAGGTTTGTGCAAAGTCTGCAAAAATGTGAAATATTTGGTATCGTGGCTGCAATTTTCCCTTTTAATTTTGGTATTGTCCAATGGTACTAAACATGCTATAGACGTATTGTACGTAGTGGCAGTAGTAACAGTAAGGCACGCAAGCTATAACATTTGTTTCTAGTTTCATTTTTGTGTTGTCAAATTGTGCTAATCATGCTATATATCAATGTATTGTACGTAATACTGAGTTCATTTGAAAGACACGATTAACGAAGAAAAGGAATTGAGAGGTGCAATTAACGGTTTTCGTGGTCAACTGGATGGAAACCGTCCATGTGGACTTCGGGTGCGAATTGTTTAAAGGTTTGGTATCGTGGGTGGTACAAATCAAAGGTTTGTGCAAAGTCTGCAAAAATGTGAAATATTTGGTATCGTGGTTGCAATTTTCCCTTTTAATTTTGGTATTGTCCAATGGTACTAAACATGCTATAGACGTATTGTACGTAGTGGCAGTAGTAACTGTACGTAGTGGCAGTAGTAACAGTAAGGCACGCAAGCTATAACATTTTTTTCTAGTTTCATTTTTGTGTTGTCAAATTGTGCTAATCATGCTATATATCAATGTATTGTACGTAATACTGAGTTCATTTGAAAGACACGATTAATGAAGAAAAGGAATTGAGAGGTGCAATTACTAGAAGTTTTTATCTTTTTCTCCCGTTCTTTTATTATTTTGTCCACTATTTCCTTAAAACACCGTGTCTCATGATATTTGATCAGAAGAATTGGACATAATCCACCGGCGAGGTCCAATTCCTAGAAGAATTAAAGGTTCAAGATCATAATGTCAAGAAAATCTGAGAATTTAAAATGCTTTTTTCAGTATTGGATGAAACATATAGGTATTAACTTGCATTATTGTCTTTATACACAGTCTAGTATGTAACTCGAAGTGGCCAGCCCCAAGTCCAAGGTCCACGTGGAAACAATAGAGATGGTTGGGTTGATGTTGAAGACCATGTGACAATCGTTGCACCTTTCATGCATTTAAGTGAAAACTAACGTGTTACATATATTAGGACTATAATGCATTGTTACGAGTATTTTTGTGCATGACCTTGGTTTAACCCAGCCCCAACCTAATATATGTTGGAATTTGATTTAGAGAATGAAAAATTTAGTTAAGTATACAACTTAAAAAGTGATTTTGTGTCAACTTTGATCAAATGTTCGGACTTGATCCGATAGTCAAATAATAAATATTAATAGATTAACTTGTTCTACTCGTTGAGTAGATATTTGTTATATATTTGTAATCTCAAAATCAATTCCGGATGAATGAGAAATTGCAGTCCAAAATTGAATAGAAAAGAGGAAAAACTGGCTGGGAAAAATGCCTAACTTCATAGCTCGCCTAACGCTCGAGCTGCAAGATAGGCGAGCAAGAGAGGTTCTATTGAGTAGGTGTCACCGTCGCTCGAACGAGAGGCTAACAACAGGTTAGCGACAACAATGGATGCTTCCCTTTGTGAAGGTTGCTAAGTTTGGGGTGTGACACTTCACTCACAATCCCTCATCTTCTATAAATATGATAATTCGAATGTCCATTATGCATCCCATATCATTTGCATTGAGCATTACATCAAAAATGCTTGCAAAAATTCATTCCAAAATCATCTTCCTGTAGAGGGAAGAATTTTGTTCGAGTTCGCTGTTGCTTATGGTTTAAAGTGCTTCTATCACAAGTTATATTTGTTGTATTTTGGGAGATAAGTGCTATGATCCGTTAGCACCGTTGTGGGACAATTTTATCTTGAGGAAAAAGTGTTAAATCACTTGCCTTGGATTTTTTTCCCTCCTTTTTCTTCACTTTCTTTCTTTTTGCTTCACTTTTATAGAGTTTAATTACGCAACTGCGAATTAAACTTAAAATATTACTTTGTCATTTAATCAACAACCATTTCACTATATCATATCGCCAACAATATAAAGCTACGGGACGTGCTAGGTCTCTGGTTATTTTGATTGTCTTGTGTTCAATCTATAGCTTGCTGGCATAGGACCACATCAAAAGCGGTTGGCCCGATTAAACTCGTCTAACACTCTAGTTTCTCCTTGATCTTCCATGTAGAAAGGATCTCCATGTAAAATAGTTGAAAACACATAAACATAGAAAACCCCAAAAGTATCCATTATAAAACTATATCACACAGCATTCAAATTGAAAAAAAAAAAAAATCTGAATATAAGTAACAACCCTACTCATAAACCCAAAGAGCTTATATTTATTGCAGGTGGAGTGGGAATAGGCATTGCACTGTTTGCCGATTGCGTCTTCCCCCAATGATTCAACATGCCTTGCCAGTGGCAATTATACGGAGGATCAATGCACTTGTCAATGCGTTCATCTTTTATTTCGATTCTCCAATGCCCATCAGAATAGTTTGCCTTTTGAGCCTGCCTTCTGTCCCATTCCAATTGAGCCTTTTGTCTCGAGTGCAATAGACAAAACTGTTGTAGTGTTTCTGGCATGGAGTCGTGGAGTTTCCACCACTTCTTGTGGGCTATGTCGCTTGCGAATTCTTGTAGGAAATCTGTGTTCCAGTTGCAGTCGTAGTCCCGAAAGCACATCCATGGCTTGTTACCTGTTGAAAGGACGAATACTTGAGTTTTAGATGAGTTGGTTTAACATGTTAGAATGAACGTGAATTCAATTTTCACTACTGTCCATCATGAAAAACTATGCACACCCCAAACTTATAGCTAATCTCATCTGGATGACTTTACTTTCGAGACAAAATAATCGAGATGGGATTTGAATATAATGTCACCATTTGCATGAAATAAGGTTAGAACATTACCCAAATAGTGAAGAACGTAAAGAACCGGCGGTTCTGCTGTGAAAAGCTGAATTTTCTTCTGCTTCACTTCTTCATCGTCCCCAACCCAAAAATTCTTCAAGAAATTCATATACCTCGGAAATCGATGCCACCATGTGAAAATCTCATTGAGGTATCCCTGATCTCCACCATTATATGAATCAATTTCATTTATATGATCCATCAAAAACTGGAATGTGCAATTCGATGGCTCAATCACCATTACTCCAGAATTGAAAAGTGTTCCATGGTTCCCCGTTGCAGAGATTTCCGGCATCGAAAACAAGAAATCGATGTTTTTGAGAATAAGCAGATCGGAATCGATGAAGATTATTTTGTCATAATCTGTAAGTTGCCATAATCTGAACTTGCTGTAGTTCCATTCGTTGTAGGCATCTTTTTCGGCCTTAGGATTTCTGATTCTTTGTATTGTTCTGATTTTCCAGCCTGCTAATTCGAGTCCACTCTTGTGATAATCACTGATTGTATCGTCCGCAAGGATAAGGAGGTCCTGGGTGGATCCGGCCATGCGGATGCTCTGGGCTGCAGCTATGGCTCCACACACATAGACATTGGCCGAGTGCAGGACGGTAGCATAAGCCTCTCGTTGCCTTTTTCTGGTGTAATCCTGTTCTGTTTACACGAGATTTTAGTAGGAGCTTATTCAATTACTTGTTATGTGCCAAACAAATCTTTATACGATTAGAGAGTATTAAGTAACACGCACTTCGTGACATTATCAAAGAATCGAGTTTGGCGTTTGGTGAAATCCCATATTTGGTATCAAGAATATTTAGTGCATGAAACAAGAGAGAGCTTACCTTTAGCTCCAAGGGGAAGTGCAAGTTCACATGATCCTATTGGGAGCTGAAGCTTTTTTCTAAGTGCATCCAAGTTCGGTTTATATAACCACACGTTACCTACACGAACAACTCGATCCTTGCATGTGAACAAATTTGGTATCGGTGGGCACTTTGTAATTAAAAGCAGATGCACAGGGTAACTGCCTTTGCAAGAGGCAGCTAAACCAGCAGCTGATATCTGCAAGTGTAGTCGAGCAATATCTTTCGACCAATTTACTTTATTATGACAAGGGAGTTTCACAGAAACAAGATCAGGGCGCTGTCTTGGGACTTCAAGTTTAGATAGACGAGGGCAACTAGGAACTACATCGTCTTGTTCTTCATCAATCCATTCAGGATACAAGGAATCCCAAGTAATGTTTTTCTGCGCATAATCCAGGTGCAGAACCTCGTGATTAGCCGTGGGAATAAGCTGTTTCCATTGATGGATTTCGCTCTCATCAAAATTGAGAAGTCCGACTCGTCGAATCTTATTATCTTCAGGTAACTGCTCCAATGCTCTTAAAATGTCATGCCAATTGATGTCTAAATCTGATACGTACCGAGGATCCGACTCACCCCATATCCACCTGTTCACAAAATGTGGGCTTCTATTATTATTGTCGTTCATTTGATTTACATATATATAGTATATACTAATTACAATAAATTCATTGAAAATGAAAAAGAAGATAAAAATTAACTTACATGTGGATAATATTATAAATAAAAGAAATAAAAGTGAAAAAAACATTTATTTAATTTTTTAAATAAAATATAAAAACTATCTTATACGTCCATTTAAGTTTTTAATTGATTATTTGGAATTCGTTTGTATTTTTTTTGAAAAATTTGGGACTACATTTGCAATTAATTCTTTATTTTTTCTTCTTTTCTTCTTGTTTGTTTTGTTTAAAGATGAGTGTATATTCGTCATTTCACAATACTTTATTGAGAAAATGGAAGAAAAATGTTGTATTCCACAAAGAAAATGTCCTATAGGGGGATTTTCCTAAAAAATGAAAGGATAGAGGAGTATTTCACAATAGAGCCAAAGGTTAGCGGTGTTTTGTACCAATTACCCTTTCTTAAGGTCTACTTCTATTATGGTCTTCTCTATACAAGTTCGCGAACAAGGTTTTTGGGCAAAAGCATGGGGCTGCTATGTGTTCTATAAGTTCAAGGGAGTTTAAAGCCTGCAATGGAAGAATATCCGAGACTCGAATTCGAAGGGCTGTGCACTAAAACTTTAAATGGGACATTATCCATTAAGACAGAATCAAAAAAGAAGACTTGCACAAACTCAATCAAGGTTATGCACATGAATCCTATAGCCTAAAGCCCCAACCATATAACAGAGAGTTGCCGTAAGTTGACAGCCAGAATAAATCTTATCACATCCTATGATATGAATTCTAATGGATTGAAAGGACCAGCCAAAATGGAGTCCTATAGTCTACCCTAAATTTATCTGAGAATAAGATTTAGTTTGTTGTTGTTGGTGCACAAGTTAAAAACGTCATTGAAAGTAGAATTTACCTGGAAACGTTGTGGAACATACTTTTCTGTTGATAAACTGGTGGAGATGAAAGAATTGTTACAAATGTCCCAAGAGCAATAATGATAATCAGGACAATTTTTAATGGGTGGAGCTTGAATCTTGTACTCTTCCCTGCAATGGCAAACTGGAAAGGATTCTCAACACTTTTAAATTTGATTTTCTGCAACTTTTTCTTGTATGCATCATCTCTGTTAACAGGGCATCTAGACGCATGTTAGTATAAACAAGATGAACCGAAATATACTAATCCGTAATAAACAAATAAATAAGAACAGTAAGAACCAGTATTACTTGAATGTATATATATCTTTTTTGCGCGTTTATGACATGTTGATATGTTAAATTCGATATAACTGGTTATGATTTAAGAAAAATGCTACGTGAACAGACTTATTTTGGTTATGCCCATTTCAATCATGTCTGGTCTGACTTACCAAACAAACCGTTGTGTTATTCTGTACTTCGTCATGTCAATTATCTAAAAGTTTAAGTCGTTAAAAGGGAAATTATATTTTTTATTTAAACTTATCTATTTTAACACATCCCTCATATGCAAATCACAGACACATTTTTTTTTTCATCGGAGGCAGAATGAATATTCACAAATTTACGGCAGGTGGGACTTGAATTGAGTTCACTACATCTGATATGATACCATATGAAACCTCAGCATCGATAATTTAATGCACAAAACCTTCCAAATTTTTTCTCGTCAAATAGGCATAGGCCTCTAATATGACGAAGTATCTTAAGTTCTTAGAAACCGAATATGCGACATTTTTCGCAAGAAAAAAAGTTCATGGGGACGGAGCATCCATGGATAAGAAACATAAGCAATTCAAGAATGAACTCACATTCTTTGTCTAGTATCCATGAGACTTCTGAAACAATTTATCACTGCAATTTCAGTTTGAATTAAGAAATAATTTGATCTGCAATACAACATAGAATCCAGGTCATGACATATCATAGGCCGACAAATTTTAGTATACAATAACATCATAGGGTTGTCTAAAAGAAAAATAGTGCACGAAGATAGTAGAAACTTGAACATGTGATTCCTTCTCGAGAGCCATTCATACTTACGAAACGCTGGATACAACTCTCCGAATTTTACCTTTGAAAACGCCACGACGATTTCCATCCTGCAGAGGAGAGCTTAAGATGAAAAACACGAGAAAGAAAATTTCTGTGACTGAAGAATATAGAGCAAGCAGAGAGTACAGCCTATTAATATGAAAAATCATATATTAAATTCAAGTTTGGTAAGGTTTTTATATAACATAACAATATCGAGAAAGAAAAAGAAACTAAAATCTTGTCTTTTAATGTACGATTCCACATGATCTAATACCACGTAGAAAACGTGCAGTTATCTCTTTCTTTTAAAAGAATAAGAAAATATTTCCTATTGTTAAAAGAAGATAAAAATCCTCTCTAGCTTTGGAAATTTTTGAGGTAATTCTTGGAAAGTTTCATCAGTCTTAATGTTTCTATTTATTTAGGAAAAACCCTCTCGTTTGATTCATGAAAAACTTATGTTTTTTGATCCCCTTTTCGCATTGGCTATGTTTCAAAAACTTTTGTTTTTTTGTTTTTTGATCCCCTTTTCCCATTGGCTATAATCTTTGTGTTGATATTATGCACAAATGGAGGGAAAAATATNCAATTGTTAATATACAGTCAAATATCTAGCTGTGTAAATGACAGCTCATCAATCCTAACAACCTCCAACTAAACAGTGGCTAATTACATAAATAACCTCTCAATATGATTCGCAAGACTCCCCCTCAAGATGGCATGTGGATGTTCAAGACACCCATCTTGCTTAACAACATACGAAATCTGCTTCCTCCTAAGGCTTTCGTCAACAAGTCTGCCAGTTGGTTCGTTGTGGATAAGTGCATGGTTTTTATGTCACCTGATTGCACTTTCTCCCTCACCAAATGGCAATCCAACTCTATATGCTTTGTTCTTTCGTGGAAGACAGGGTTGCTCGCTATGTGTATTGCCGCTTGGTTATCACAGAATAAGAGGGCAGCCTTAGAATGATCAACTCCCAAATCCGCTAATACCTTTTTGAGCCAAATTACTTCACACACAGCTGCAGCCATGGCCCTGTACTCTGCCTCAGCTGAAGACCTGGAGATGGTATGTTGTTTCTTCGAGCGCCAGGATATTAAGGAGTCTCCAAGAAAGATGCAATACCCCGTAACAGACCGTCTGGTGTCTGCACAAGATGCCCAGTCAGCATCACAAAATCCTTTGAGTTCCAAGTTAGACTTTGCAGGAAAGAATAATCCTTGCCCAGGTGTTCCTTTCACATATTTTAACACATGCAATGCTGCTTCTAGATGAGGTTTTCTTGGAGATTCAAGGTACTGACTCAAGACCTGTATTGAAAACGACAGATCAGGCCTTGTGATGGTCAGGTATAACAGCCTTCCAATCAACCTCCTATACACACCTGGATCATCAAGCAACTCCCCCTCATCTTTGGTCAGCCTTAAGTTTTGCAACATAGGACATCTAGCAGGTTTTGATCCCAGGAACCCAGCATCTTCAAGAACTTCCAAGGCATATTTACGTTGGCAGACAGAGATTCCCTTGGATGATCTAGCCACTTCAAGCCCCAAGAAATATTTCAGGACCCCCAGGTCTTTCAATCGAAACTGGTTATCAAGATTCTTCTTGAATTGTTCGATATAAGGCAAGTCATTCCCTCCTATGATGATATCATCAACGTATATAAGAAGGACAGTGAAAGAGCAGCTAGTCCTCTTACTGAAAAGTGAGTAGTCGGATTTAGACTGTACAAACCCCTGAGAGATGATAAAAGATGACAGCTTAGTGTTCCACTGCCTTGAAGCTTGCTTAAGGCCATATATTGATTTGTTCAGTTTACAAACCAACGTAGTACCATCCTCCCCCTGCTGCTCATACCCCGGAGGCATCCTCATATAAACTTCTTCCTCAAGATCACCATGGAGGAAGGCGTTATTAATGTCCAATTGATGTAGGTGCCAATTTTTGCTTGCCGCGATTGCCAAAAGAACCTTGACAGATGCTAATTTGGCAACAGGAGAGAACGTTTCTTGATAGTCGAGGCCTGCTTGCTGAGTAAACCCTTTTGCAACGAGTCTAGCTTTCTTTCGTTCTTCAGTCCCATCCTGCCTCAGTTTGATTTTATAAACCCATTTGCAATCCACAGCTTTCTTATTGGCAGGCAAAGTGGTAACAGTCCAGGTATTATTAGTAACCAATGCCTGGAATTCATCAGTCATGGCTTGACACCAGCTTGGAGACTGGGATGCTTCCAGAAAATTTCGAGGCTCAGCATTGGTAGATAGTGACAACACATAGGCCCTATGAGCTGGAGAAAGAGAGTCATAACCTAAGTAATTTGACAAGTCACAGAAATTTTTATCCTTTTTGGGTGAAATTGGTAAGATGGAAGAGTTCTGAGAAACAAGATTGCAGTGAAATTGTTGAAGGTAACTAGGGAGTTTCCTAGGTCTAGTGGACCTACGTAGAGAAGATGGATGGAAAGTGGAAGAAGAAGGGGCAGAAGGAATAGGAGGTGATTCAGAAGGATCAGGAGATGATGTAGGTGAATCAGAAGATGATATAGGGGTGAAACTGATGGTGAGTAGAAATGTGTATTTTGTGTTATTGGAGGAGCAAGTGATGTTGGATTTGGCAGGTGAGAAGGTGGGAATAAAGGAAGATGAGAAGAAGACATAGAAGCATCAGCAAAATAACCAAGAGATGCTAACAAGGAGGAATCGTGAAATGGAAAAATGCTCTCGTGAAAAAGAACATCTCTGGAAACAAAGACATTGTGGGAACTTAGATTATATAATTTGTATCCCTTTTGAGTAGAAGGATAGCCAATGAAAATGCAGGGGACTGCACGAGGATCAAACTTAGATCTGTTACGCTGAAGAGTCGAAGCATAACATAAGGATCCAAAGACTCTTAGATGAGAATAGGAAGGTTTGACAGAAAACAGAATTTCATAAGGTGATCTGTTGGATAGAAAAGAGCTGGGAAGACGATTAATAATATAGGTAGCTGTGAGAATGCAATCTCCCCAAAATTCATCTGGTAACTTTGCTTGGAACTTTAAGGCTCTAGCAACATTTAAGAGGTGTTGATGTTTGCGCTCGACAACACCGTTTTGTTGTGGTGTCTCAACGCAACTAACTTGATGTACAACCCCTTTGGAATTGAAAAATTCAGTCATAGTGAATTCTGCACCATTGTCAGATCGTATAATTTTTATTTTGGTGCTGAACTGAGTTTCTACCATGTGGAAAAAGGAATGAATGATGTTTCTAGTTTGTGATTTATTTCTCATCAAGAAGGTCCAAGTAGACCTACTGTAATCATCTACAATGGTCAAGAAATATCTTGAACCGTCAAGGGAAGGGGCTTGGTAAGGGCCCCAAATGTCGCAATGAACAAGATCAAAAATTGAATGGGAAATATGAGTACTATTTGGAAAAGATAATCTGTGTTGTTTTGCCATGGGGCAAACATTACAGTGAAAATCAGAAATGGATACAATTTCCGGAATGAACTTGTGTAAAATGGAAATCCTATCTTGAGGAGCATGCCCTAATCTGTAATGCCACAATTCAGAAGGCTTTACAGTAGCAGCTTTATTACAACTGAAATCAGGAAAAACAGAAAAAAGTGAACTGGATTGTTGAGAATCATTGTGAGATGGACCACGGCTTGAAGTAGTGCTTGACTGGAAAAGGTATAAACCAGCCTCAAGCTTCCCCACTCCAATCGTTGTCCAAGTAGATAGGTCCTGGATGAAGCAATGATTGAACAGAAACAATAAGCAACAATGATGAGAGGAAATGAGTTTGCTAGCAGATATCAGATTACATTGGAATGAAGGAATACATAAGACGTTGGTTAGTGAAAGATTATCAGATAGTTTCACAGTTCCAATATGTGTCACTAGTGCTTCATCGCCATTAGGAAGCTTAACACTGGCATTTATTATGGCAGTAACAGTGGATAGGTGATTTATTGAACATACCATATGGTCAGTAGCACCAGTATCTATGATCCATTTTCCCTTCATTTCTGATACAGCCAAACAAAATTTATTACCTGAGAAAGGTGACATGTCTGATAATGCTGGTACTTGTGGTGTGTGATTCTGGTTTGTGGAGACACCTGGGTTGAAGGTCAAACTTGATTGAAGTTGTGGCCTCAGAATATTAACCACCTGCTGGCATTGTTCCGGAGTAATAGTCAGGTTAGAAAGTGCATTTGACAAGTTGTGAGAAGCAGTGATTCCAGTAACTTGATTTGCATTAGAAATAGGCTGTTTCCCTCTGTTGGCTAGTCTATGTCCTGGGGGATACCCATGAAGTTTGTAACACTTTCCTTGCTGATGTCCCAGCATACCACAGTAATTACATCTAGGTCTGTCCTTCTTAAATCCTTGATTAGTATACGCAGGCACAGGCCTTTGACTACCTCCAGAGTTCATTTGAGCAGCCATCATTCTACTGACGAGTGCAGTAGCTTCTACATTATTTTGGTTCCTCCCTGCCACATCTCGCTGTCTTTCATCCTGTTGAACTAATGCAAATACTTTGTTCAACGAAGGCAAGGGCTCCATCAACAGAATTTGACTACGTACATTAGAGTAACAGTCATCCAATCCCATCAAAAATTGTAAAATCTGCTCCTCTTCAAAATAGGAATTGTGAGTCTGTGGTCTGTAATTAGATAATTCTTCCCATAGACCTTTTAATCTGTTGAAATACGCACTAACAGACCCATTTCCTTGTGAAATTGAAACTATCATCTTCTTCAACTGATATATTCGTGGTCCATTTCCCTGACTATACCTATCCTTCAGTTCAAGCCAGATTTCACGCGCCGAATCCTTGTGCATAACACTAGGATATAGTTCCTTAGGAATTGAATTTATAATCCATGAAGACACAATATGATTACATCTACGCCAAGCTATGCATAAAGGTGAATTTGCAGGAGGTTTTGATATGGAACCATCAATAAAACCTTCTTTGTTCTTCACACTCAACGCCATCTCCATAGCTCGACTCCACGTTGAGTAATTGTCTTCCGAAAGTACAACAGAAACAATTTGCATACCTGTGTTGTCTCCATAATGCATATAGTAAGGGTTTGAAGGATCTGCTATCATTCGCCCAGCTGCGAGAATCGGATCTTCATCGTGATGATTATCCAGTGAATCATCGCCAGTAAAGACTTCATTTCCGGTTTCTGAATTCGTAGCCATGGACGGAAGCTTAGATCTTCTCTGATACCATGTTGATATTATGCACAAATGGAGGGCAAAATATTCTCATATTTAAAGAGAAATAAACGTGAGGAATGAATCTTCTTATCATATCACAGTGGTTTGTTGATATTATGCACAAATGGAGGGAAAAATATTCACAGATAGAAAGAGAAATAAACGTGAGGAATGAATTTTCTTATCATATCACAGTGGTCCCCAATTGTTAATATACAGTCAAATATCTAGCTGTGTAAATGACAGCTCATCAATCCTAACAACCTCCAACTAAACAGTGGCTAATTACATAAATAACCTCTCAATATGATTCGCAA
>CAIGRT010093882.1:0-10947 GCA_903798405.1 Fraxinus platypoda | reverse complement strand
TGAAAAATTATACCAGTCAAACACAATTAATTACAATTCACAGTAAAACAATTTCTATGCAAATCAATTCCCTGTAAAATATTTTCTTTCCACCCATTTTCCACATTTGCAATCAAACGGACCCTTAATGTATTTGATAGTTGAGTGCTTGTGTTATCGAGAGTCCACCATTGTTTCTAGTGCAAAAGAAATAAATAAAAATGTTCAATTTTGTGAATACGTCCATAAATTGACCTTCTCTAGGAGTATATGGATGACAACGAGACGAGTATAGGATGAGTCGATCATTTCCACTCTTGTCCCGTCGGATATTTTTGTCACTTTATCACATCCTCATACCCGATTAAAGCGAACTGGGGGTGGGGCGGGACAGATCACCCGTCCCATTTAATTTTTCTTTTTGTTTATTTTATTTTATTATATATTTAATTAGTAAATATTATTATTTTTTTTCAATTTATGAAGAACAACTCATGTTCTCTTTAAAAATAATGAAAAATCTTTTATTCCTATTTGATAAAAAATTTAAATTTAAAATTAACTTTAAACGGAATGGAGGGTATGTTTCCCGTTCTCGCTTTTAAAATTAACTTTAGATAGGTAATCCCTGCCCCATTTGGGACAGGCTCCACATTTATCGAGTTGAACAGATATTTTTGCCATACCCATATGAGTAATATCTCTTAACGGGTTTTCAATGCAAAGTTATTTGGATGTATTCGTAAAATTAGTGTTGATATGAAATTAGTTCTTAAAAAAAACAAACAATGTTCGAGTTTAATTATTATTGACATTTTAGGAGGAATAATGGTGAAAATCACGAAAATGAATAGCAATTTTGAATATATGGTTGAAGTTATAATTTAACTTTGATTGAATGGTAGAAGTAACTTCAAAATTATTAAAAAATATTTCCCAAACAGAGGTTGATTACAAAGTCTATACAAGTCCATTACATATAATTTTTGCATTCAGATCATCTCCACTTTGGTCCACATTACATCTCTTATTCGCTTAACCTCTCTTACATTGAAAAAAAGTAAATATGATTTGGAAAATCTGACGACATAGATTTCTACAGATGAAGAGAAGTATCAACATCACTCGTTTCAAAACTATCAGGCTCCCTCGTCTCAGTCGAATGCAGTGAACGACTCTTCATGGCTTGGAAATCTCCGTGCTTGCCGTGTCCAAGATGGAGGTGATGTTGAACGGGAACTTGTGACGATGGGCACTGCCTTTTGTGAGGGAAGGAAATCTTAGGTAGCTGATGACAAGTCTCGGTTGAAGTCATCATCCATTTGGGCTCGGACAAGAGTTTTACCACTTCTCTTTCTTCTCTCTTCTCCCTTAATCTTTCCAACTGCCTAAATCTTTCTTGCAGAAGTGCAATTGATGAACCTGCAACGCTTGGATCATTATTTTGGCTTCCCATGGAAAAAGTGGTATTGTGTGATCACAAGTTCAATGATGGGTGAATATTATTGAACTTTGGAAGTTTCAAGGGGATGTGTGTGAAGATATATAGAGAAGAGTGGACTAATGTGGACCAAAATCCAAGAGGAAAATGTTGTTAAGGAACCCCCGTTCTTGATGACGCCAGGCAAAATACTAAGCAGAAGAGGCCAAATGGAAATGGAGATAGTAATTGGAGTAATGTGTTGAAAGTATTCAAGGGAATACAAGGTCAGGTGGTAAACTTCAACCGCAGACAGTAAACTTTAATTTATCTCAATTGAGCTATCGAACTTTAATTTAGTATCGAATTTGACCACTTTGTCACATTTTGTCACGCATCGTCTCCAAACTTGTGAAAATTGCCTAGTTAGTAATGTTATAATTGATCTTCTGCACAATAATTGTGACACCTTATAATCCAAAAAATGGTAAATTAAGAGTTATGGTAAATCTTTAGATTAAAAGTTAAAAATACATGTTTTTTTAAACACTTTTATGACAGTAGTAAGCCCCTTGTTTGTCTCCCGTTTTTTCAAAACTCCTTTTTCTACATACTCATTTTCAACCACACATTCACACAATAAAATATTATACACACAGACCTAAAAAATTTCTCAACTTTTTAACCACAAATTTTTCAAAAAATAATTATTTAAAACAATATTTTTCCAAAAAATGGCCACCGAATAGGGCTAAGTTGGCATGACATTGACAATTACGTCAAAGATATGGCTGCTAATATTTTGAAAATGGAAAATGACGGAGTGTCAAAACGTAAGACTAAATTTAAGCACAGTGACCCAGTTGAAATTAATGTGAAGTTAAGTAACCCAATTGAGTTCTTTTCTAAAAGTTCACCGACTGCAGATAAAATTTACCCCCAAGGTGTCAAGGTCAGGTGATAATTGCACTGGCTTGTCGTTAGCCGTCGATTGGATCTCATTGACCATACTATTTTTGGTGTGTAATAATGAAGAGTCTTATTTCTTTAGCCCCTTCTTGATACAAATTATAATCTATTTTTTTTTATCAAAATCAAAGTCATCAATTAATTTTAACCATATATTTCACGAATCCCACAATTTTTAGACCACAAATTTTATCAAAATCTACTAATAATCCGATTTTAATCATATATTTCACGAATCCCACAAATTTTCGACCACAAATTTTATCAAAATCTACTAATAATCTGATTTTAATATCCATCAAACAAGGGCTTAGTATCATGTTTTCTTGTTAATTATTTTTGGAGGGTTTAGTTGAATGGCCCGTTATTGATCTTTTCGACGGATTATTATATTTATTTTCCCTCGTAACACATTGTTAGTAACTAAAGAATCAATAACACATTACACTTGTATCATCTTTGAAATGTCATATTGCTATTTGCTAACACTATTCGATGTGGTGGATCTCAACTTCCACGCTATCCAACCTTTCGACTATTCGGCCTCATTCACCATATCAGATATCATCTGGTCATAAACTCGAATCCACTCTTCATTCAAGTTAAGTCTAGCATTTTCTTGAGCGAACATACATAACTGACATTATCAACTTCTTAAAATATACAATACAGTCTCTTTAAAACAAAAGAACCAAACTACAATATTACAAAATAAGGGTTTGGACAAACGAGAGGTTCTCCAAAGAAGAACCAACAACACTTTACAAAATTCAAGACATGAAGGAAACCATATGTTCTTTCCTACTTACTGTTTTCCACGAGAAGAGAAATTAACACAAAATTAGGAGAGCATACGGCCAAATCTACATCAAGGCTCCAACTTCAATGAAACAACTCGCGACTGCCTGTTACATTTTGCAGCTTTGATGAATACTACTGAAAGACAACGTGGGGCCCACCATGGATGACGAACCTTTTGTTCCCCTTTCAAGCAAGCCACTAATGAATAACTCAAAATCAGAAAGAGGGAAAAAATGTCTGTCTAAACCCATCACAAAATATCAAAATCTAAACTATGTACTTTAATGTACACTGTAGAACAATAACATGGATAATGACTATGATCAAGATAACATTTAATGATTCCCAAACACTGTTAGCGCAATGACGTGAATAGCATTCCTTCCATTCCAAATTGAATGACTTTGATTTCTTTCAGGCCTTCCATCAATAATGTCCGGTAACCAGAAGAGAACACTCTTAGAGCCTGTTTGATAAAAATTCTCATTTTCTACAGTAAATCAATTCTCATTTTCAACCACACATTCTTCAATAAAATAATATTTTCCATCGCATCAATACTTTTTTTCTTCTTTTTCAACCACACATTTCCCATCATATCACTATTCAAAAATCAATTCTTCCCCCAAAAATCCATACCAAACACACTCTTATATAGGTTTAACTTTCCAATACCCCACTTGCTCCACAATCATCTGAACAGACCATTTCTAGACTCTCTCTCCCTCCATCTCCTTGTCACTCTCTTTCTGTCCCTCTTTAACACAACTAAAAACACCATCTCAATCCTCCCAGACCACCACCAACACAGTCCATCTTCCAATCTCTACCTATTCCTCTCCTTAATAAGACCTCTGGCATTTTATGCCATTTTGAAATGTCTTAATCAGATCTTCAATCCAACACCAAAAATAATCTATCATGGTAACACTTCTTTCTTATTTTCTTCACTTTATTCTTGCAGCAATTTGTTGGATTTTAATATTGAAGACTCAATTATGTCTTTGAAGTGGACAACAGTGGTTCGGATATCTTTGTTTGGCTTCACTTTGAATGGGTTTCCTTTTGCCGGTCTAGTGGCAGTTAGAGAACCTGGCATTGAAAAATGGCATTGGTAGCAACTTTTCTTTCTTTCCCTCTTTTTTTCATGGAGGTTATTTAGAAGTTTTCAAGAGGCGGTGGTGATATTTTGGGAATCCAGTGGTGGTACAGGTGTCCTCATTTTTCATGTACAATGATAGTTTAGTTTTTATACAAATTATACGAATGATGATGAAATCATTTTGGGCTGGGATTGGTGATGGAAGTGAAAGATTTAGTTGCGAAATTGGGAGTTCGGATTTGGACGCAGAAAGTGCTATGAAGATGTTTGCTTTTACTGGATAGAGCAATCATGACATTTGTTTCTTGTGATTCAGAATTCTACTGGTGCATCAAGGTGGTCTGTGGGTTGGGCAGCTGCAAGTCTTTGGGTTGGGTAGTAGAGGTGGTCCACAAGTGATGGAGTTATCAATTGGAGTTGCAGAAGGCAAGCACGGGTTTAGAGAGAGAAGGTTAGAACAACTTGGCATGAGAGAGAAGTTCAAATTTACTGCAGTCAAAATATTTCATCTAAAATGTCATGCCACCTAAACTAGGACATCCAAATCCAAGTGGAGGAAGTAATAAAAAAGATAATTATGAGGACAATAGATCATAATAGTTAAGAATGTCAAGAACAGCATCTAAAAAATTAAAAGAATTCTCACATAAAAAATGAACATCAAGGTTAGCTTCCACCATAGTGTGAAGTATAGTTTGAAAAGTGAGAGACTAATCTGGCACTCCCAGCAAATTATTCTCCCAGAAAGCAAAGAGACATGACAATAGAACACTTCTTTCTACACAATTTAGTTATACACTAACATTGAATATGGACCATATTAGCAGGTACACAGCATTATGTAATTTCCAAATTTAGAGCGTGAAAGATCGAAGCTCCAGCAGATGCTTTCCCCAGAAAGAAATGCCACAACTAAACTTTCTATAAAAATAAACTGTTTGGCAGCGCATATGGTAGTTGTAGTAAAGCATATGCATATTACTAAATCTATATGATGAATGCCGTAAACGAAGTCCACAATTCAGACGGGAGGTTGTGGATATAAGAATAGGAATCTATGAAATAATCACATATAAAAATGTTGAAGCAATTGCTTGAACGAGAGTTATGTATGTATTATGGTTGTTTTATCTTTTAAATTTTTCTTAAAATAAAAAAGGGGGTGAAAAAAATAAACTGTTTCACGGTTGTTTTATCATTAAATTACTATTGCATGTCAATATGTAACTACAGAAAGTAAAGAAATAGAAAACTAAACATTCATCCTCATTTGAATGATTTATGTTTATGACAAATTATTCATAATTAAGGAAAAGTCTTGGAACTTCATCACCCAAAAATCCAATCATAAATGAGAGATTGTGTGGTGAATGCTAATAAAGGAAATTGAAGATCTTTACGTGGGAATAATAATATGCAAATATTTGAATTTTCAGGTGAAAACTAAGTAGTAGATGGTCGAAGAAACTTGCACAAAAGAAACAAAACATTGCATACTGTAGGACAAGAGAGTGATACCTTTTATTCGTCTCAGCTCCTTGCACAAAATTATAAAATCTCCCCATTTCATGTGACACTTCCTAATGAACCTGAGTATCTGTTCGGTTGTAAACATGGACATGCTTTCCAAATACTCTCCATTGACCCCATTTTCTTTGAAAATTTGGCGATAGCTCCCAAGATTTATCTCTTCCAGCCACAAGCCAACATCCTACAAGCACAAGAAATCAAAGGTTGTTAATTGAAAAAAGTACTATTTCATTTTTTTTTCTCCAGGTTGGCAAGGGATTGGGTGACCTACTAACCAACTAAAACTCGTCTACAGTCAATTATCTTAAAATCAAAAGAAGACTGAAACAAATCTCCTTAATCAAATTACAGACCTTTCTTCCCATATTTGTGAAATTACCAAATAACACAAGCAACTCAAAATAAAAAGAAAAAAAAAAGATGAACAGAAATTGATAATATAGAATATGCGTACAAACCATTTACCCTTAAGGCATAAATTATTGACCTATCTGAGGTCCAACAAGAAGGCTTCAATCATTTGTCATTGATGAAATCCATAAGAGAGATAGAATCTAATATTAAAACTCCTTTTATGGGGGATTCTCATTTCTTTTTCTTTCTTCCCCTTTTTAGCGTGTCTCTCTGTGTGTCTATTGGATTGTTTATAGGGATGGGGAGAGGTAATCTCTTGCAAATAGTTTCCTAACACTTTCCACTTTACGCCTCTTCTCTTTCCTCGAATCTTCCCAGCCAAATCTACCAAGAATAACACCGTTTGAAAAAGTTAATTAATTTGGTAAAAAATGAGCCCTCAACAGCAGGCAACCACAACGATTAATCTCAAAAAACAAGGAGAAAGCACACTAAAACTGCACTATGACTGCAGGGAGATTAGGGCAAAGTTGCTTGTGTAACCATTTTGCCCTAACAAACAGTAGCCATCTCATAAGTCCTGTGACTAATCCAACTGAGAAAAATACCACTGCAAGCATACAAACATCTTGCAGAATTGCAAAAAGTTCATTCCATGACAAGAGGAGCCTCGAAAAAAGCCACCACCATTTCACCCAGCAACAAGTCTATGTATATGAAATCATAGCATTGACAACCCTAGGGGCTAGGACAGTTTCCTCGAATATTTACGCATTGATATCAGAAGAAGGTACGAAGGAGCTTAAGTGATTGTTGAACAAGCCAGAAAAATGGTTCCCTTATGAAAGAAGACGAGGAAGACTCCAAGTAGTTCCATGATTAAGGAGCTCATCTTCATACGGGTTTCATCAAACCAAGTAAATTACACATTACTGAGTAAACAATTCCAGCCTCCCACATTTCTAGATGCACTATGGTGCTCAGCGGTCAATGCAACACATCAATCTCTTTGTCCTTGATGCACAGCTTAAGTACGCTAGTAGAAGCTAAAAGATAGTTGCAAACATTGCACTCACAACGTACACAACAAAGATAAGCAATATCAGGATAATGACACGAGTAAATACGAATAGAGTCTAATATTAAATGATGGCCAATGCACAATTTAGAGAAATAATTCATTGTAATTCTGGAGATAGAGAATCCAAACTACTGGGGGGCTGCGGAGTTCAATCTAAAGTTATTTTAGCTTTCCTTCGATGTTCCACAATATTCACTAATACCTTCTAAAGCTTTTCCTATTTGTTCTACGCCACTTGTGACAAGTTGAAATATCCTTTGCCAACACAAAAAAGTAAATAAAAAAATTGAAATAAACTGAAATAATTAACCAAAACATATTTGAACCTACAGAAAAGAAATTCTGGCAGTAAGAAATATACCAAAAGATGCCCACGCGAGTACAAATTACTGTAAAAATAATGGGAATGGTTACAGTTATCAGAAATGGACTAATAAACAAGGGAAAGATTTGAAATAGCTAAAAGTTGAGATAAAATATAAAATTGGATTAACCTGTTCTATGTATTCCATTTCAAATCAAATTCCACATCCAACTGTAATTGGAGTGAATAATAAATTATACGCCAGAACTAATCAATTTCCTTATTAAAAATAAATACCCCAAATCGCCCAATTTTAACGAATAAAACCGATAAAAAATAGAGCAATGTAAACAAGATCCAAGAAATATGGGATGAATAAAAAGATAAAGAAATTGAGAAGAAAAATCACCTCAACAGTCCAAATAAAGAAATCAAGAGGCTCTGGTGGCCTTTCTTTATCTTTGGTCATCTCAGAGAAACAGGATTGAAGTTTGAAGGCGTTCTGGCCGAAGAAAAGAAGCTAAAAGTTTAACAATCAGAAAAGCAAGACTGCATCAGATCAAATAATGAAGTTTGAATGCACATACTTCACTTATATGTATTATAATTGGTGCAAATAATTGAATTATGAAATTACCAAATGCAATGGGGTCCTGATTTTGTACATAAAGTGAGTCTATGAGTGGGTGGGCATGTGCAGGTGAAAGAGAAGGCGCGCGCGGTCGCGCGTGCGCGTCTATCAATTCAATGGCGTTGGTTAGGTTTCATTTAGGACCATCTGCTTCAGCTAAATAAACACTTCTCACCTCGAAAATAGGCTATTTTCTTACCAATCATTTCGCTTAGGACCATTTACTTTCAGCTATGTAGACACTTCTCACCTTGGAAAATGGGCTATTTTCTTACCAATAACGTCGCTTTGACAGAAATGTTTGACATTTTCCTCGACCGAATGTCATCATTTCGCTTAGGACCATTTACTTTTAGCTACATAAACACTTCTTTGACAGAATGTCACAAGTCATGTACTATTTTTAAAAAATCAACTTTTACTTCTAGGGTGTGTCTGGTGGGGCTTAAAAGGTGAATTTTAATCAAAAATTTAACCGTTACACATTTTCTTCTGATTAATAATGTCAGAATTGCAGGTAAATGGCAGACATTTTATCAGGCGAAATTCCACAACTGCCCTCAACAACTAAAACTCACCGACGGTCAAAAAATGAAAACGAGGGTAAACTTGGCAATTGAACTATTGACCCTGCAATTGTCAGAAAATGAGACGGGATTTTGTTGGAACCAACGGTCGGATTTTCAATATTAATTCAAAGGAAATCGTTACCAGACACACGCCTAATCATTTTTTGCCACCAATACACCCATCACTAGGATGTCAATATTTTCTGACAAAGTAACTTAATTCTTTTCCTACAGAAGCTTTATCAGAGCACTTGATTTGCAGGCATTTTTTTTTTATTGCCAATGAAAAACAAAAGATGAAATTAACTCAATATTATTTGTTATACTTATACTATACACTACTATTGTACTTTGATACGACTTCTTTGACCTGATAATTAACCTGAACCAAAATCCTTTGGTTTATGAGATCTGTGAACATTAGGGAGAGGAATTTTTACTGCTCAGATTATGGGTTTGAAATTTCAAATCATCAAGGTAGTACATATTTATAATAAAATAAATATCTAAAATTGGTCATTTTATTGAAGCATTATCATCTTTTTATTTTTTTTATTTTTTTGATACCCAGGTATCCCAGTTTAGCCAGACTAAATCCTGGACCACCAGTCATCGACCCCTCAGTAACTGGCGGAGGTAAACCGCAGGTTATGCCCAAATTAATCGGGGTTCGTGCACCCCTTATACTCCTGACCCCAAGAGAACCTTCCTCCATGGTTATTACATCACCAAGTTGCTCCAACCAATATTGATTATTACATCACTCAGCTGCTCCAACCAGGAATCGAACTCCCCATGCTGAGGTTGCAAGCCCAGTAATGCCCNGGCCCCAAGGGAGTCTTCCTCCATGGTTATTACATCACCAAACTGCTCCAACCAATATTGATTATTACATCACTCAGCTGCTCCAACCAGGAATCGAACTCCCCATGCTGAGGTTGCAAGCCCAGCAATGCCCTTCTTTTGCCAACTTGGATGTGCCCCGGGGGGCATTATCATCTGTCTATTTGCTTTGGGGGTTTGTAGGCCAAGTACTATGCCTTTGTTACCTTTTTTCCATAATAGAATGGTTTATTGCACAAAAAATCGTAGTTTTGCAATTCTGAATATTTAAATTTTTCTTTTACAAAATAATTAGCTGTTATTACGCACCGGATCTGGCCAATCAGGTTTAATTCCTCCTCAAAGTGAGCTCTTAATCGATTCCTCTTCAAACACAGATCAAAGGATTTATAATCCAGAAATTTACACTTTTGGAAGAACAATTCAATAAAAAGTTAATCAAGAAATTGATATGAGCCACAACGCTTAAAGCTTTCACATTAGGAGTTGAGAAAAGCCCTCTTAGGCATGGCGGCTCCAATTACGTATAGCTTATGATCTTGTTAAGTGCTGCTGTATAAAAAAAATTAACAGCACTAGACCGTCTACAAGCACAATTCAACGAAAAAGGTTAATAAATACTGAATTGAATGTATTTCTCATGGCCATTCCCAAATCGTAATTGCAGAGATTCTGCTACACAGGGCGATAGGATATGAGAACGCCCTCCAGGGAAAAAAATGGGATTCAACCTCTCAAAAGGAGATTAAGAGGATGCCTCAACCACCGATTCAACGAAGAGGGCGTTTTTTGCGACGATTTTTCGATTCACTTGGGTCATACGAGCACCTTTGTTATTCAGCTCGCNTCTCATGGCCATTCCCAAATCGTAATTGCAGAGATTCTGCTACACAGGGCGATAGGATATGAGAACGCCCTCCAGGGAAAAAAATGGGATTCAACCTCTCAAAAGGAGATTAAGAGGATGCCTCAACCACCGATTCAACGAAGAGAACTTTTTCTGCGACGATTTTCGATTGACTTGGGTCATACGAGCACCTTTTTTATTCAGATCGCCCCAATTTTAAGTGAAATCGTCGCACACTATAGAAATGAAAATTCAACTTACAGATTAAGCTAAAGAGGAGAAGAAACTGGGAAGATTGGATTTGAATTGATTATTGTTGCGGCAGTAGCTAGGGCAATTCCCTGATGATTTAAAGTTGAAACCGACGGATTATTTTTAGAGAAAATCACCGAAAACCTTCTTTTTAAGATTACTATTCAAAAATAAGGGGATAAAGTTTTAAATATAATTATTAATTGTAATTCATAAAATTTAAATCTACATACCACGCCCACCCCATTCATTCCCAAACCCAGAA
>CAIGRT010093865.1:0-13322 GCA_903798405.1 Fraxinus platypoda | reverse complement strand
TCATTTCAAGTAAGCATCTTGACCCAATATTCATGTTAAAGTATGGTGCAAATTACTTCAAGTTTTTCATGCATTTGTTTACAAGATTGTTTAATTGTCACTTCTTGTTATTTTAGTGTGAAGCACCAATGAAGAGATTCTTTAAATCCATGGCTACCGAAAACTCAAAGTCCAATCTTGATTAAATTTCGCCTGCACTGGACAATATTCCTGACTCAGCCGCTTATTAAAGACCAACTTGTATTGTTGCCATATGTCATAATAATCTTGCTGAGGTATCTTATGTAAATAATTATTAAATAGTTACTGAATAATAAAATATTAAGGGAGGCGATGTTAAATGTTACCCTCTTGTCTCGTTTAATTATAAAAAAGTTAGAAGAGGTGATAAAAGCATTTTCTACATTTATTCAGGTCATATTATTAAGTTTTTATTTAGTAAAATACATTGATTTCAACTTAATTTGGATTAATATCCTTTTGTTTCAATATAGGACTCGTTTCTAAGCCTTTGGAGAAGAAAGAAGGACAAAATTGAATAAAAGCTATAATTTTGGGATCAAATTCCACAAGTTAAAATTTGAGAAGGACATGGGCTGCACAAAGACATAGAATTGAGGACTAATATGAACATTTTGAAATATTGGGTGTCATTGGAACAAATTTCACATTATTATGGGAATTAATCCTTTCTTTAGTAAATAAAATCAATTGAGACTTCTTCGAATAGTTGGAATTGAAATGCCGTCGGAATTCTAATTGACAAAGCTTGGATCCCTTCTAGGGATTCCGAATTGGACAAAGAATGGGGAATGATTGGAATAAAAAAATTGGAGGATGTACGGCAGAAAGGGACGGAAGGCGGCAGCAATAAAAGAACAATTCTAGATTTTTTGTGCAAGAATTCATCATTGTGCAAGGAATGTGAAATTAATCTCATTCCGCTAATTTATTGGTGATGTCTTTTAACTTTTATTTTTATAATTCCGACATTATGGGTAGATAAGTATGTTTTGTTCTAAGATTACAATGAATCTTGTATCATGATCCTTTAACTCACGTTTTTATTTCTTTTTGACATTCAAAGCATGTTTTCAATTACGGAATGGTTGACGTGAATTTATTTTTCTCTGCAATTATATGTGCAATGGTTGTATGAGTATTGTGACTTGTTTTACCTTCGAAAGATTGAAAATAAGTTAGATATAGTGTCAATTGTCGTAGAGTCTTATAAAAAATTGAAATATACCGTTATGCTCTACGTGATTTTTAAATATTCATAAATACTTAAAGCATTCTTGTATGTTCATATCCGTCATAAAAATATAGTAGGGTCACATGCGATGATATGTTTAATCCTATTCAAGAGAGATTGTTAAATAATTTTGGACAATTTATCTTTATAATTGAATCGTGTTGTCAAATTGAAATGTTCGGAGTTAAAGGAGATTGATATAAGGCGATTCGGGACCGTTGTGCGCTTTTCATCAATAGATTTTCATCAAACTTGCATAAATCACAAATTTGTATCGAATTTTGTTAAGTTGGGTCTTGCAATTTTAAGTAGAATAATTAGTGACAAATTAGTTATCGACAAATCACAAATTTTCATAGTTTCGATTAAGGTTAAGTTTATTTGAACTTAAACCAATACAATCTCTGTGGGTATGATAATTAGACTCAAAATACATTTCACTACTTATTAACGAACCATGTCCTTGCGATATTACAAACGAAAATGATTTCGCAAATTTTTTTTGGTGCTTATGTCGATGATTGTATTTGAGTTTAATTTCATTTACCTTGACACTAATTCGAACATTTTTTTTCTTTTATTTAATTTCTCTATTTCAATTCACTTCAGCGCTCTTTTTCTCTCTTTCAGGTATTTTATGCGAAGTTCGGGAGGTGTTGAACTGATATCAGGTGATCTGGAAATCGAATGCACATTTCACCATAGGTAAAGAGAAGCACAACAAAAAGATGGAGAATATCAACAAAAGATGGCCAACGAACAGAGTAATCCAATAATTCGAGTGAATGAAGAGGCATTGGTCGATGAAGGGAATATACTAGTTCGGGGACTTCATGACTCCACAAATTATTCAGAGCCAATCTAGCATCGTTTATCCTCCTTTTGGATAGCTGAACTTTTAGTTGGAGACCAATGTTATCCATTTATTTCAAAATGGACATCAATTCTATGATAGGGTTGCTGAGAATCCTTGCATACGTCTCTTGATTTTTAGAGATATGTCAACACTTCAAATATCAAGGGATTTAGATGATGTTATTTGATTGAGATTATGTCCACGTGTTCTATGTGATAGAGCTCTTGAATAGTTAGATTCACAACATATTACCATACTTCACCACTTGGAATGACTTGGCTCAAAAATTTTGCACAAAATTCTTTCTATCGGCTAAGATAGTGAAGTTGAAGCATGACATATCCATATTTTGATAAGGTGAAACATAATCATTTGGTGAATCATTGAAGTTGTTTGAGAGAGTGGCTACTACCACAACCATGTGCCCGTCTTAAAGGATTGTTCACAAGAAGGCAACATGAGTATATGAGGTGGATACTTATATGACATTGCCTACAAAAATTGACTCTTTGGTTCATAAGGTTAAGAGCATGTCACAGCCAGTTAATGCAGTACAGGCCAAGAGGGCAAGTTGTGAAAAATGCGGGACAAATCGTATTACAGCACACTGTCCAATTCTTGCACAAGATATTGAACACTTGGAATATGTACAAGAGGGTCAATGCTAACGAAATAATCCACATTCTGACACCTACATCCTTGGCTCGAGTGAACATCCAAATATTTCTTAGAATAATCAAAATCCTACTATACCGTAGGGTTATCAATATCAACAGCCTGGGAAGATAATTCATTTGGAAGAGAGTTTACCAAATTTATGGAAATTACATGGAGGTAAACGATCAATTCATGAGAATGATCGAGACAACCTTTCAAAATTAGAGTGCAACAATCAAAAATCTGAAAACTCAAATGGGACATATAGCACTTGTTATATCAGCCAGAGCCCTAGGTACCCTGCCAAGCAATACTAAGACAAATCCTAAAGAGTAGGAAATAGCCATAAGTGTTTTAGAGAATGCAATAACTAAGGATCCGCCTATGAAAGCACAAAGGAAGAAGCTCGAACAACTCTTTGCAAATTTCTCAGACGTATTCAGAAGGCTTCATATCAATATCCCGTTACTCGAGGCCATATCTCAAGTACCAATCTATGCAAAGTTCCCGAAGGAGATGCTATCTAAGAAAAGACAAGAAAATGAATTTGAGACCATATCGCTAAATGAGGAGTGCAATGCTATTTTGCAACACAAGCTACCTCCTAAACTAAATAATCTAGGGAGTCTTAAAATACATTATTCAATAAGAAATAATCATACTTTTAATGGTTTATGTGATTTGGAAGCAAGTATAACTCTGATGCCTCTTTCTGTCTATAGGGAATTAGGTTTAGGAAAGTTAAAGGATACTGCAATCTCCCTTTAATTGACAGACCGATCAATCCATTACAATCAAGGACTGGTTGAGAACGTGCTTATTAAATTGGGCAAGTTCATATTTCTAGGAGACTTATTTTGTTTTAGACATAGAAAAATACTGGTATCACTGATTTTGGGTCGATCATTCTTATCCACGAGTTGGGTCATTATAGACTTTAAAGCAAGTGAGATAACTTTGAGGATGGATGATGAGCAAGAAAAATTCCAGATTTATGTCATTGTCAAAAAGTCATCCCATAATGAAAAAAATCAATAAGTTAAATAGGAAGAAGTAGAGCATTACAAAAAGTGCCCACAGAGGAAGGAAATATGTGAAATCATCAGAAACCTCAAGGATGAAGAAGAAGTTTTTCAAGTTTGGAGAATCGAGAAGGGGGTTGACACTTGACAACACTGAACATAGTGTGAATTGCTTTGCCAGTGCAGTCTAACTTGAGCCACCATGAGTAACGCTTGCCCAAAGTCTAGCTTGAGACAATAAATCAAGAACTTAATGGGAAGTAACCCATTTTTCTTACTCTTAACTCTTTAGTTTTAATTATTGCATTACATATACATAATACAGTTGCAATAAGTATTATAGGCACGTTTAATTATTATTTAGCTAAATAACTTTTTATTTTAAATTCTTTATTATTTTGAGGGTTATCATCCTACCTCCAAGGCAAAAAAAAAAAAAAAAAAATTATGGTTGACTGCAGTCATAAAAACCTCTCAGTTTGCCACAGTTGACCACGGGTTTGATCACGGTCAAAACAAGAAATAAAAAAATTGAAAATTAAAAAAAAAAACTGAAAAATTTTAAAAAATTGTTTTTTTTTTTATTCTTAATAAGTTTTTAACTTCAAATTTTCAAAATTCTCCCTCTCCTTCACATATCAGAAGTTCATATTCACAGAATCACCAACTTATTTCATCATCAATATATTCAACATTTTGAAATTATAAAAAGTTCAAATTTCACTCAAAAGTATTATTATTTATAATCATGAGATTTTTTTCTTGACACTCTATACTATAATATATATATATTTTTTATTGAATTGAGATAGATGGGATAAGTAGTAGATGTGTTTGAATTATGTTTTTATTGGGATCTTGATTATGACTTTTATTGGTTATTGTTAATATAACTTATAATCTTATTTGTAGAAAAATTTGGCACAAAGAAAGAGAGATTCCTTTGAAGAAGGAGAAGGAACAAAGGAAAAGAAAAACATTCTACAAGTTTCAAGGCCAATTCCATTATCCAACACTTATCCAGCGAGTCTAAACTCCCTCTCTTTTATTTAATTTTTATGTTTTAAGCTTTATAGTGTTACATTGAGGATAATGTAGGAATTAAGTTTGGGGGTAAAAGATCTAGCCTTTTTTTTTTTTTAATAATCTGTATGAATAATTTGTGTGTGATTAATTAAGGTTTAGTTTTGAGTCTAAAAGAATTGAAAAACTTAAAAAGAGTGTCTAGCATAGCGTTGAATGGCTTACCGCCTATGACGATACTTAGTTGTTTGAATTGAGTATAGCTTTAGTTAGAATATTGAACAACACCCTAATTTTTGCTTTTCCTTGAGTACTTATATCCATGTTAGACTTGATTGCATGCGCACATAACCATTATTGACTTGTCACTTATGTTAGAGCATGGCTTGATTATGTAAATTAAATTGTTATGTTATTGACCTAGGCTTGAGTTGAATTCCTAGATCCTTAATGTAGTAAGTAAATTGCTAAGCTAAAAAATAGTTTGGGAGCAGGAAGACTAGTGTTTGTGTTCATAGAAGTTTGATAGTTTGGAATTCTCGAATCCGACAATTGGTTGAAGGAGTTTGAGTTAAGGAATATAGACTGGATACTGACCATTTTTAAAATTCGAGTCTCACATTAAAAAAAAGTGTGATATATTTCATGCATCTCTTCGTAATCTTTATAACTTGAGTGATTATGTCTGTTAAGGTGTCTAAAATCTGGTGCCCTATAGTTATTTGACTTGGAAGTCATCGATTTAAAACTCGCTATAGAGGTCATTTAGATAGTTTAATGGAGATAAGTCTTAAACATAAGATGCAAAAAGAGTGTATACATTCATAAAGAAAGAAAGAAAAAGAGATTTAGACAATTGAAGGTGAGAGGTACCTTATAAGAATTTTGAGATTTGAACTCTAGAGATTGAATGTGACTTTTAGAAATTTTTACAATCTCCCTTCTAGGTTTACAAGTACCTAACTTTATCACTTCATGTAGAAAAAGCATTATAATGACTATCGGGAACCCACATGTGTTAAAAATACCTCGGGATTGGAGAAAAAAACATAAGGAGTGATATTGCACAAGAGTAGTGAGGAAAAATGGACCACAAGACGATCAAAATTATGAGTAAATCAACAACACTTGATTGGTTGTGTTTTAGCATGAGTGTGAGTTTAATGTTAGCCAATCACACACGCACTTAAGTCGAGAATCGAATAAGAAAATTTTATTTTTGATATTATTTGTATCTTTCTAAAGTATTACTTAAATTTGAACTTGAACTTGATGCATATGGGAAGCAGTTCAACCTTAAGTTCTTATTTGGGATTCGTTTAAAGTAGTAATATGGTTTATGCCTAAGTTTAGTTTTGTTTGAGGACAAACAATGATTTTAGTTTATGGGTTTTGATAAGTGCATTTTGTGCACTTATTCAGGCCATATTATTAAGTTTTTATATCGTCGACTACATTGATTTCTACTTAACTTAAGTTAGTATTGGACTCGTTTATAAGCGTCTGGAAAAGAAAGAAGGACTAAATAAAATAAAAATTATAATTTTGGAATCAAATTCTACAAGTTAGAATTTGAGAAGGACATGGACTTCACAAAGACATGGAATTGAGGAATAATATGCACATGCTGAAATATTGCGTGTCATTGATGTAAAGTACATATTGGTATGGCAGGGAAATCAACACTTTGAATGGGAATTAATCACTTGCTTGAGTAAATTAAATCAGTTGAGACTTCTTGGATTTGTGGGAATTGGAATGCCATTGGAATTCTAATTAACAAAGCTGGGATCCCTTTTTGGGACTCCGAATTGGACAAGAATGAGGAATGATTGGAATTAAAAAAAGGGACGACGTACACCGGAGAGGAACGGATGGCGGCAGCAATAGAAGAACAATTCCAGATTTTTGTCCAATAATTCATTAATATGCAAGAAATTTGAAATTAATCACATTCCGTCAATTTATTGGTAATGTTTTTAAACTTTTATTTTCTTAATTCCGACATTATGGGTAGCTAAGTATTTTTTGTGCTAAGATTACGATGAATTTTGTATCATGATCCTTCAACTCGTGATTTTATTTATTTTTGACATTCAAAACACGTTATCAATTATTGAATGGTTGACATAATTTTTTTTTCTGTACAATTATATGCGCAATGGTTGTGTGCATATTGTGGCTTGTTTTATCTTTGAAAGATTGAAAATAAGTTAGACATACTGTTAATTGTTGTAGAGTCTGTTAGATGATAGAAATATACTGCTATACTCCACGTGATCTTTAAGTGTTCATAAATTCTTAAAGCATTCTTGTATATTCGCATACATCATAGAAATATAGTCGAGTTACGTGTAAGGATATGTTTAATTCCACTCGAGAAAATTTGTTAAACAATTTAAGAATATCTTCCACTCAAATATTTTAAGTGCTTGGGTGAAAGTAATTATTTGAAAAGTCGTTTTTCTTTTTTAGAATGTGTAACTAAAATATGGAAAAAAAATTGTGAAAAATGTGAAAATTAATTTTTTGGAGATGGTGTGATTACAAAAAAACAGTGATTTTCAGATAATCACTTTTAAATCGGATTGAAAAAAATACTGCATTCTTGAAGAAATTCGAGAAATCTTGCATTTGCTCCAAACAAATAACTATAAGTGAAAATAAGATATGAAAATAGAGAAAGTCCATGAACTTGTGTATTTTATTAAGAGCCAATTTTCTATATTTACACGTTCCAATTTAGGGTCACTGGGGGTGCAATAGTTACAATAATAACGGCCATTCATTAATTAGAATTTAATTTACAGTGCTCCCCCTTAAATGACTAATTACACAATAGTCTCGTTAAAATTCTTGTTTAAAAATTTTGTCTCATTAAAATCTTGTCATGATGTTGATGTTGATCACCGAAAATCTTTTAGTTGACGCATTCTTATCTTATGTATCAACTTTTTGAAGTCAGTCACATTGCCACTTGAGCGAATTTTATGAACATCTATTTCATCGATCTTTTGAGGCTCCAACTTTTATAGAAATTTTGGAGAAATATGTTATTGTCTCTTATTTGTACATTATCATTTACAGAATATTTTATAGATTGGTGAGGTGACAAAAAGAAAGCGGAATTTTATTTTTTTAGTTGGTTGGTGAAATTTTAACTCAATCATATCTTACCACATCATGCGTTTATAAACAAATCTATAATTTGTGATGTACATATGTAGCACAACCGCTCTTAATTTATTGATGTTATAATTTTTTCCGAAGTGGGTTGTTTAAATCAATTATTTTGTAAGTAATGATATTTATATATATCTGTTTATTTCTTCAAATAATTTATTTCAATTAAACTTTGAAGCGCATAGATAATAATAGTGATTTTTGTACTTAAATATTAATTATTATTATTTTTGTTCACTTCGTTTAGGGAGTTTTTTTTTTTTTTTTTTTTGGGTTGTTTTCTTTGTTCACTTCATATGGAAGTAAAATATTTAGTTTTCTAAATAAGGAGCACACATTTATTTAGTTTTATTTAATATGAAAATGATTTTATTTTTTTACTATCACAACCATGAAAATAATAAGAAAATGATTTTTTATGTTTTCTAATAATATTACTATGGTAAAAGTTAGAAGAACGCTAATAAGAATTGTTAACTTAATTTTGAATTTATTTAAAATTATAGTAATATATATTATATGATTACAAGTTTAAATTAAATGCTCAGCTAGAAATTGTACACGTATAATATAAATACATACTAAATAATTATTCAATAGCTATTTTTTTCCACACATCTATGTTTATTCTTACAAGAACATCATTCTTCTATTTTCCATCAAACCTCAAAAATAACTTTTTAACATATTATTAAAAAGGAAGAAAAACCTAAAAAAAAAAAATATATATATATATATATATATTGACGAAAAGGGAAAAAAAATAAACTTTCAATATTAGACACGATGAAAGTATCTTATTAACATAAAGATAGATTTAATGAAGTTGTAAAGAAATTAAACAAATGAAACATAATGACCTTGTTCTATAAGCTTAATATAGTTAGGTAGTCATAAATATATTTATAATTTTAGATGTGGAAGTAAAGAGAATAATGTTCAGTTGGACATCATATAGCTAAACTAAGTATATGAACAAATTGACGTTGTTAGCTTATTATTTTATTGAATAACATACAATAGATGCGTAAAATTTCATTAACAAAATATGGAAGTCAATTGTTTTGTACATAATGCTAATTAATGTAGGTTAGAGGAAGACAGCTTCAACAATGTACTTAAGTTCTTAAAAAATGAATCTTGATATTGGATGGCATCAATAATTGGCTATGACGGTCAACATGTTGAAGACTATTAAATAGGCCCTCTACGTAGAGTATTCAATGCTGAGCCGTTTACCACGACAAGACCCTCTACTTGTATGAAGAGCCATCTATTGCTACGAGACCCTCTAGGTCCACGCTAGGTAGTCGACCACTACAAGGCTCTCTACGTCGACGCTGGGTTATAAACCACTATGAGACCCTCTTATTCATACTAGGCCACCTACCATTATGAGATGGTCGGTCACTATGAGGCCCTCTATGTTGTACTAGGCTTTCTACCACTATGAGACCCTCTACGTTTATTATGAGGCCATCTACCACTACGAGGTCAACACAACACTTAACCATAAAAACAATCATGAATTGGATGAGAATCGTACAACAGTTATAATGGATACAACCAACTGCTGGATAGGTGGAGGTCCTCCACTCAGAATGTGGAGGTGGTGGTCGATGCTACGTGGGACACGTGGCACTACAACCGTCCAATAGTTACATAGCTCCAATCACCTATAAATACTCCTAAAGCGAGACAAGTATGTATCTGAAAAATGTTGGCCATCTGAATTCACACTCTATCTTTTCTTCCTAAGTTTACATTCTCGAATCCTTTACTAATTTTCACGCCGGAAGTACAATGGGGGAGAAAGCCCCAACCTCATTTCGTAGGTAACACTCGTTTATCGGAGTAGCAACACCTTGCGCTGCTAGGAGGGCATAGAGTTTTTTTCACAAATATTCTGTTGGCACCGTCTATGGGAATACACTGAACAAAAGAGCTATGTTAAGAAGACGAACTAGGCGTAAAACTCGCACGGTCGGGAATATAGCGGAGATGGAGTTGGAGTCCGTCGCGAGGGGTCACAATCCGTCGCCACCTCCACAGTAACGCAGAGCCAATTCAATACTCTGGAGACTCGATTGGTAGCCATGATGACCCTTCTGCAAAGTCAATCTTAGAGAGCCACAGTACCGGCCGAAGGCCGAGCGCCAGCAACAGCCTCAAGAGGCATTAGTGTTTGTCCCACCCGTTACAGGGGTTGCAGTTCCGCAGTTTCCACAACCCATGGAGTTTTGGAACAAAAGATAGAGGAAATGATAGTCTAGAAGATAGATGATGCATTATCTAATAGGAAAGACTGACGTAGGCAAATAGTTTTGGAATAAGACCCCCCGAGATCATGGCGGTGCCTCTTCCAAAAGGCTTTAAATAGCCTATGATAGAGGCATACGACAGAGTTACGAATCCGCTTGACCACCTGCAGACTTTCATTGATTTAATGAGACTCTACACAGCCCCGGATGCAGTAATGTGCTAGTCCTTTCCCCTAACACTAAAAAGAGAGGCCAAAGACTGGGTAGAAACTTCGGCAACCCGGTTGATCAAAACATTTGATGAGCTCTCTAGGAGTTTTGTGGCTTACTTCTTAAGTAGCAAGAGGAAGAGAAAGACAACTATTGGATTGATGCAAGTTGTACAGGACAAAGATGAACCTCTATAGAATTACTTGGCTAGGTTTAGCCGAGTGACACTCAATATAAAGGACTTTCAAATGTCTGCAGTGGTAACAGTGCTAATGAATAGGACGCGGAACTGGGCCTTTAAAATGTCACTCTTCAAAAACCCCCTAGAATTAATGCATGACCTGCTAAACAAGGAAGATAAGTACGTTGATGCGGAGGAAGAGAAGAAAGTCATGAAAAATCTCAAAGAATGATGGAAGGCAGAAAGTCATAAGCGAAAGTCAAGTGATAATAGAAAACTCGCTGACAAAAGCAAGTTGAAGAATGAGCGCGTGAAGAAGGGATACGTTCAGGATCAGTCCATCAAGCAAAGGCGAGAGAAAGCCATGGCCTTTACCCTTTTGAACACCTGCGCGCAAAGTTGTTGATGGAAATATAGGACATGAAGGAGCTTGAATGGCCGAAGCCAATGTCGATGCTGTCAAGCGAAATGTGAGTACCTTAAAAATAGTGAGAAGTGCACAAAATTCTTTCACTCCATGGTTAAGAGGAATGCTAAAAGGAACTTCATTGCGACAGTATGTAAAGGGAATGGTACTTATACCTCTTCTTTAGAGGAAGTAGCCGATGAATTTGTGTGGTTCTATGGCGACTTGTTGGGGAAAAATAGTTCGGGAACACCTATAGACGTTGATATCTTAAGGGGTGGATCCATCTTTTCGGAAGAGCATGCTTTGGAATTAACTAGGGACGTTTTAGAACAAGAGGTTAAGGATGCATTATTTTCTATTGGAGACGATAAATCACCGGGTCCGGATGGGTACTCATCTTGCTTCTTTAAGAAGACTAGGGGAATTGTTGGAAGTGATTTCAAGGAGGCGATTTTGGAATTTTTTAACTCAAGTTTGCTTTTAGAGCAAACAAATCACATGACCATTGCTTTGGTGATTATAGGCCGATTGCATGTTGCAATGTGTTTTATAAGGTTATTACTAAGATTCTTGCATCTCAGTTGGGTCCTATTCTTAGTTCAATTATTGATCAAGCTCAAGCCGTGTTTTTAGAAGTTAGAAGCATGACGGAGAACATTCATCTTGCCCAAGAGCTTCTAAAGTAATATAATCGAAAAATAATTGCTCTTAGATGCCTCTTTAAAGTTGATCTCATGAAGGCTTATGATTCGGTTAATTACGATTTTCTGAAGAGTGTGCTTGTTGGACTTGGTTTTCCCGCTAAGTTCATTGGATGGGTGATGGAATGCATTACAACGCCTACTTATTCCATTGCGCTAAATGGGGGCCTTTATGGATTTTTTAAGGGAAGGAGGGGACTTCGTCAAGGTGATCCCTTATCTCCATTTTTATTTGTTATTTGTCTTGAATATTTTTCAAGAATGCTTAAGGGAGCTTCCAAGGAGAATGAGTTTAATTATTATCCTAAATGTGGCCAATCGAAGATCACTCACTTAGCATTTGCGGATGATGACGTTATTTGCTAGAGGGATATCATTTCGGTTGGTATCATGATGGAGTGCCTATCTAATTTTGGAGACATGTTGAGACATAGGATGAATGTGAACAAGTCTAACTTGTATATGGCGGGTGTGCATGGACAAGAATTAGAGGACATTCACCTATTTACTAATATGGCCAAAGGTTCCATGCCATTTCGTTACTTGAGAATACCACTAGAGGCGGAAAAATTGAAAGTTAGCTCATATGACTCTTAACAAAATCTCATGCCTCATTGGAGCATGGTCTAGGATATCCTTGTCTTATGTGGGGAGAGCGGAGCTTGTGAGAGCCATACTCCAAGGTGTTGAATATTTTTGGCTTTCCATTCTACTTATTCTGGCCACGGTTGTTTAAAAAATAGTTACTATTTGTCTAACTTCCCGTAGGGATCCAAGAAGCTATTGGTTGCTTGGAATAGTGTTTGTTTGCCGAAACATAAGGTTGGACTTGGATTTAGAGATATGAAATGTTGGAACTTGGAAATACTTGCTAAAACCATTTGGAACATTCATAGCAAGAAGGACACTCTATGGGTGAGGGGTGAACCAATTTTTCTTGCTTGCAACGGATGTTCGGGAGTATACAACCAAGAAAGATGACTCACCATTGATCAAAAAGCTGCTGGAATTACACGGACTGATTGCTTAACCTCAACACTTGCAGGCAGAATGAGATGGGCAGGCAAGGGGATGGACACAAACTGACAGCCAGCCTCAACGCATGCAGGTAGCTGCACGTAGGCGGAGGAATAGGCTGGCTCAGGTAGATTTAATATTGCATCAGCTTATGATTTTTTCTGGCCGAAGGGACGAAAAACAGCATGGGTAGCTACTGTTTGGAATCATTATATTACCCCGAAGCATGCTTTTATCTTGTGGCTTGGAGATAAGTCAAAGTTACTTACCAAGGATAAACTTATGCACGTGGAAATATACCTAAATTGCTATTTTTGTGGTGCCGAGATTGAGACAATGCAACACCTTTTTTTTTCACTTGTCATTTTAGTGTGTCCGTTTGGGAAAAGGTTTGTGTGTGTTGCTGGGCATTAGACGCTCCATGTCTACTCTACCTAGTGCATTGAAGTAGACTATAAAGGTGGTTCAAGTCAAAGTAAGGAGAAGTGACGCCGGACAAAATAGTGATTATTCTGCGGACTGGAACCAATTGACAAATACAAAGAAG
>CAIGRT010093844.1:0-16313 GCA_903798405.1 Fraxinus platypoda | reverse complement strand
AAAGTCTACATTGAATACCCCTAAATTTTTTAAATCACAAAAAGTCATTAAAAGTCTCAATTGAATACACCTCCTATATTGTTTAGCTTAGTTCTGTTCAATAGTTTATATCAGAGGAGCTCAAACGTGATTATAATGTAAATTATCGCAAAAGCTGCACTTAATTTCTATGACAAAATGACATGATTTGGCTTATCCCTTCACTTAATCGACGCCACCTAACAAAGTTTATGATGAAGAAATGATACCTAACGACATATAGAATTTTAGACGAGCAGAGTGAATAAAATCTGTTTTTTGAGCACTGAAGAAAGGTGAACGTGGTGGAAGGTCACGTTTTAGATAAGACATACTTAATCTTTACTTTAATTATGATGCTAAAAGAATTAGAAGCTCAAACCAAAAATTATCACATGATAACAGAAGAGAATCTTGTCATTAACTCCACATTACCTTTCTAATCATCATTATGGATACAAGAAAATTGTCAATGGCTTGATTATCAATGTTAAAAGAATGAGATAATCAAGTGATTAGTCATAATTACCTAATATCAAGATTTTTGGGACATCTTTGGTATGCAACGTTAAGGGCTTCTTTGGTCCATATTTTTTCAAAATACATTTTTCTCTCTCTTATTTTCAACCATACATTCTTCAATAAAATAATATTACACGCAACTTTAAAAAATTTATTTCATTTTTAACCACATATTCTCAATCAGTCTACTATTCTAAAATGCATTCCACATAAAAAATGGGGCTCAAACAGACCCTAAATGATATTTTTTAATTTGGTCGAAACACGTAGCTTGCAGCCTATGTTGGCTTGCGAACAACAACTGTTTATGTGATGGTTCTTACGGGATAAACAAACATCGGCGTTCAACCTCGTGTGTTGTGTGTGGAATGCCCTTGGACACGATGTGTGTGGCAATGTAGTAAATACTTGTTGCATTGCAAACTTCGGCAGTATGTTGATTTTATGGAGTTCACAACTTTTTAGCAACAAATTTCATCAACTTTTATTAAAATTTAGTGAAAATCGGATTTTAATCTACACCAAATAGGGACTAACCATATTAAAAATTTGTTAATTTGCACAAATAGAACAGTACATTCTTGAGGAAGCCCATATTAATGGAAACGGCTTTTGTGGAGAGATTGCTTGGGAATCAAGTTCTGCTAAAAGCATTGAAGAGGGATAAGAAAGCTTCAACATTAAAAACATAAAAACCATCATATTTCTCGATTCAAACAAAGTAGAAATGGAACCTCAAGAATCAAAAGCAACAGGGAACCCTTGAAGCCAAAGTCTCACTGTCATCTACCTGTGCAGCCTTATCTTTTAAGCAAAACTTGACCCCCAAATCCCCCCACCTAAAAATTATCCCACTATCTTTTTCTTGTTTTAAACTCCTCTAAGAATTCAAAACCTCTAATTTCTTGCTTGGAAAACCCGATTTCTCCTTCGATGGGGTCTTTCCAAGCGCTGAATGGAACAGGAAGTTCTGCATTGCTTGAGACATCATGTGGATATTTGCTACAAGAGTTAGAGGCAAGTTTTTCATTAGTGCATATTTTGTATGCAGTATTAGATCATATTGAGCATAATAATATATGTTAATTTGTTTTTCTTGTTGAATAGTGTGAAATAATTATGTCTGTTTCACTTTACGAAACATGCTATCGGTATTTTCTTACTGATATGATCATCTCTTGAATGGATTCCTGTATACGACTAGCAGATGATATGGGATGAAGTTGGAGAAGATCAATTTGAAAGGGAAAAGATTCTACTGGAATTAGAACAAGAATGCCTGGAAGTTTATAGAAGGAAAGTTGATACTGCAAACATTTCACGAGCACGACTACATCAACAACTGGCTGAATCTGAGGCCGAATTTACACATCTTCTTCTGTCACTTGGTGAGAGATCACTCCCCGGACGTGTAAGTTCTTGATCATTTACTAAAAGGCATTGCAAATACATGTGAAATTAAACAATTAATGTTGCAAGTCAGAATAAAAACAATGAACACAAAATAAGCTAATCTGTAAGGAACAGAAGTAACTGTCTTAGTTGAAGAAGAAAACTTTGAGGCTGATTTCTACCAAGATCATTGCTGTAAATGGAGTTATGTTGAAATTAATATATGGCATTTCCATATATTATTGTTGATAACGTAATACGCTAGTTCAAGTACCTTTTTTAATGACAGCCGGAGAAAATGACTGGAACACTGAAGGAACAGCTAAAATCGATTAGCCCAGCTCTAAAAGAGATGCAGTTTAGAAGAGAAGATAGAGTAAAGCAATTCCGAGTGGTACAAGGGCAAATTCAAAAGATTTCTGCTGAAATAGCAGGTCAGCCGGTGTATAATGATTCATTCTCAAATGTGGTGGTAAATGAGAATGATCTTTCATTAAAGAAACTCGAGGAGTATCAGAATGAGCTCGAGAGACTTCATGCCGAAAAGGTACTCCACTCGTATCAGTTTGTGTTGCTAGGGATCTAAAAAAAATTAGAGTTGATCAAACTAAGGATTTTAACTTCTCTCTCTCTTTTTTTTTTTTTCTTCCGGTACTTGTATCAGAGTGACAGACTCCGAAGAGTGGAGAATTATATAAGCTTCATCCAGAACTTGGCAGCCACATTAGGAATGGATTCTTCCCAGATCATCACAAAAGTACACCCGAGCCTTAATGAATTATCCGGGTTGTCAAAGAACATTAGCGATGGTATTCTGGAAAAGCTTGATAGCACTGTCAACTCCCTTGAAGCAGAAAAGCATACACGCCTGGAGAGGGTAAATTTTACCAGTCTTTTGTGCTATTTTTTGCATGTTCATCTATGCATCTTGGCCGGCAACAACCGTGAACAGTATGACACGACTGGACAATACAATTTACAAGACTTGAGCTTCTATCTTTAATGTTTGGAAGGATATATTGAGTACAATACAACTGCAATGAATAATAATAGTATTTAAACTCAAGTGTTTAATGTGACTATTGCAGCTTCAACAACTTGGTAAAGCATTGGCCAACCTGTGGAATCTCATGGACACGCCTAGTGAAGACCGTCAACATTTCTTTCACGTCACTAGTTTATCATCAATTTCATCGGCTGAGATATTCACTCCTGGTGGCCTAACTCTCAGCATAGTGCAACAGGTTTGTTGTTTTAGTTCAAATGAAATTTGTTCAGAGCTCGAGTTCCAAGAGTGAAATTTATTGCAAATTTTTACAAGGTGGAAGCTGAAGTCAACAGGCTGGATCAGTTAAAAGCGAGCAAAATGAAAGAGTTTTTCTTCAAAAAAAAAGCTGAACTCGAGGAAATATGCAGTCGATCTCACATGGAAATTCCTTCTAGATCAGAAATGGAAAAAATAATTAACCAACTAAACTCTGGTTAGACTAACTTTCTCTTGAAAGGGTTTGGTAGCATTTTCTGATATTGATATAAATGTTTGGACTAATTCTAATGTACAAAAAGGGGAGATTGACCATGCCGATCTCCTCACAAGCATGGATGAACAGATATCGAAAGCAGAAGAAGACGCTTTTAGTCGGAAGGCCATAATGGAAAAAGTTGAAAAATGGATCTTAGCACGCGATGAGGAGCGATGGTTGGAAGACTATAGCAGGGTGAGATTCTAATCCCGTTGATATACTCATTTAGTCGAGTCTATTATTAATATTAATCTCCAACATGATGCCTATACCATGAGTTGTTTCAGGATGAGAACCGCTATTCAGTTAGCAGAGGTGCTCACAAGAACCTTAAAAGAGCAGAACGTGCAAGAATAATGGTTAATAAGATACCAGGTGAAAAACCAATTTTTCGAAGTTATTAATTGGGCTTGAGAACCAATTTTCTATGCCTAGCACGTGTAATTCTTTGACTTTTACTTGACAGCTTTGGTGGATTTGCTGATATCCAAGACCAAGAGCTGGGAAGAAGAAAGAAATAAAGTTTTCTTATATGATGAGGTGTGCAAGTGTCTAGAGTAGACATTTGAATGCATAATTCTTCTAATCTCATTGAATCATACATGGACATTTTAGTATTATATTTCGTGGTACTCAATCATAAATCGAAGAAATTAGTAAGAAAGAAATGAAGATGAGTAGAAAGGAGCCGAATAGTAAGTCTGGACACAAGAATTTGTGCAGCCAAGTCCAACTGATAAAAGGCTATGGTGATGTTAGTTGATTATATCGTGTTCCATATCAAAGAAGATAAGAAATCGACCATAGTCCTCACAAAAAGTCTATAAAGAATGAATCCATCAAATTTGACTTAAACAACCTCATTTTTTTGTGTGACACTAGGTTCCTCTATTGGCAATGCTGGAAGAGTACAATATGCTGAAGAAGGAAAAGGAAGAGGAGAAACAAAGACAAAGGGTGAGTAGTATTGTTTTGCCCTATTTTGTTATACTCGTAGAAACGACTGACATTATTGTATAGTATTAAGGAAGAAAAGGAAGTTAAAATGTTGTTTATTGTACTGTCTACCCTTGTTGAGTGAGTTCGAAGAGGTTGTTTCTTCCCTGCAGGAACTGAAGAAGGTCCAGAGTAAAGTAAACATTGAGCAAGACATTCCCTTTGGATCAAGGCCGAGCACCAGTAATCGACGTCTATCAGATAAAAGCATGAATGGAGGTTTTGGCAATGCTAGCCCCTTACATAGAAGGGTTTCCCTTGGCATACAACAGATGGGATCGAATAACATCAACTCACCTGCTCATGGCCTATCTTTCATAAAAGGAGGAAAGAAATCACAAAGACAAAGGATTTACGCTCAAACAGGCTTCGGTTCGCATCTTAGAGACGACACAGTTTCAGTCGTCTCGTCATTTTCGGGGCCTTTTTCACCATAGGATATGAACAATGACCCCACAACTTCCATGAGTCGTGACAGAGGAGATATAAGAATAAACATTTTCGATAGTAATACTAATATGATCTGAACATGAATAATTCTGCTTTGTTTTACAGTTGGTACAGTATCTGTAGATTTAATTCTGTTTTGTCAATAGTTTTTGTTTGCTTCATTTTGAAGGAAAAGTACAGAAATTGAAAGAGCGTCCTCTTCAGCCATGGGCATTCAATGCTCGTTTGAGCTTTTTCAGATGTCTAGATTGAGTTTTGGAATTTCTATCTTAAGAGGTTATGGAGTGGCCAAAACCTTAGAACTTGCTAGTGCATAAAAAAATAAAAAGTATTTTCTATTAAGCCCTCGTGTGACCCTCATTAAATTATAATTCACTTTTCTCTTTTTTTTTTTATCAATCATACATTCTTTAATAAAATAATATTACACGTAAAAACATGCTTTCTTTTTTAACTATACATTCTTCAAAAAATTACTATTCATCTCATTATAATACAAAATATTAGGGGTCAAAAGAGGAGTAAATGTAAGGATTGATGACACTTGCCATGTCCGGAAAAAAATATATAGAGAATGAAATGCACGTTAAGTCAATCTCTCTTTGCAGCTAACATCGAGAAAGTATAATTCTAGCAAAAAATTCCTCCTCTTGTGGGAAGAGACTTTGAGAGAAGGTAAGAAAATCACTCACCAATCAAAAGTGCAAATCGCGCAAGCGAAGGTATAACAGGGCATGTCAAGGACTCGAGATGGAAGGTTTTGAGCGTGTATGCGACTCGTGCAATGGGCAAGGACCTACAAATCTCAAAGGGCCACCAACCATCGAAGTCATTGCAACAAATAGTCTCTTTACTTATTTTCTTGCAATATATCTTTGCCGATATCAAATGGTCGATGATAACATTACCCAAGAAACTTTGAAGTGCCTTTTCCTTTGAATTGTAAGTGTTGGGAGTTCTAACAACTTGAATATCAATTTTTTTAATCTTAGTGATATCCCTTTCTCTTAGGATCAATGTGTGTGATATCAAAAGTTGATGTCTCGTAAACTTTGTAGTTAAAAACAATAAAGTGATGAATCCAATTAAAAGTATAATTAAAAATGTAGTTTGATCGACTTTTTAGCGAACAAAACTTTTACCAAAAAGCACTTAATAACAAGTGATTCAATGTAATTGGTAATATTATTATTCAAAAAGAAGAAAAATCCAAATTGTTAATTTTTTATTTTTCTTTCCTAGATAGTGATTTGCATTGGATACCATACCACTAATTCAAATTCCAATTCCGATTCAAGACCCTATACGTCATCTGCCAGCGAGTAAATTTTTATTGGGTCCGTGGCTTCAAATTCTTCAGATTCTCGTCACGAGGGCCCATACTTTCAATAAATTCAACCCGCTCTTTTCAACATAAAAATTAAAACTATTCACACTAGGTTAGAATCGTTATTACTTCCTCAAGTAAAAAGTTGCAAGAGTGAGAAAATATTTACGCCACCAAGTTCGTTCATCCTCATGTATTCATCCAAGCATTGGAGGCAGTCAATATTGGTTATTAACAATGTAAAAACAATCAGTTGATGATCAAACTCTTTCGTCAGAGTAACTTTTTAAAATCAAAATTTCACACCAATTTTCAACCATATATATTATAAAAAATAAATTATTTTTCATATTTTTCCATTATTTTATTTTATGTCCTATTTTTTAACGATGCATTCTTTAAAAAGTTGTGCAGTACTTAATTTGAAATAAAATATTGGATGAGAATGTAAATTATTCATAATTTCAGGATACATTTGAGTAATTTAAATCTTCAACAAAGAAGGGACTCCCTTGCAATTTCATATGTCAGCGAGGACAAAAAATTATCATATACGGGCAGACAACAAATCGTAAATTAAGGGAAAATGATAAATTCCTTGCAGAATTAAATATTTTACACTTAAATTACAACTTTCGCTCATTTTCTTCAGACAAATTGAGCAAAAATTTCACAAATTTCGGATTCCTTTCTTTCCCTCTTTTTCTGAATCCAATCTTTGGAGGGAAAAGTGAAATTTTCAATTCTTTTCTGGTGAAACCCTAACAAGGTTTATCACTTTCACTTCTCTGAATTACTGTACAGTTTTGTGCTGCTTCAGTTTCGCGATCTCCTCAATTCAAATCTCAAGTAAGAGTTTTTTTTTAACTTGTTTTCAGCTTAAATACTATCTCTTCATATTTGTTGTTTGATAAATTGTTTTGCTTGCTTCAAAATCACGTATTTACAATTCTGTATCACTTCTAGTTTGGGGCTTGGCGGCTTGCTGGTTGATAATTCTGTTTGAAAAATCATTTTTTCCGTTACACGTGATTGATAAATTCCGGGTTAATTGGTTTCGAAATTTAACTTGTACTGCAAAAGCGTGGGTCGTGTAAAGCTAAAATCTTGGTTGTGTTTAAGGAAAACAAAATAAAGAAATATTCAGTAGGCTCAGCGTGTGTGAGTCTAAATTTTTTACTTCGGTTTTAAGTGTAGTGTTAAACATAAGTGATTTGATGGTTTGAAGTGTGCATTCTGTCATATGCTCCTTCTTGCTATTTCCTAAGATAAAAAAGTTGGAGGCCTGATGATTTTGCAGTTACAGTTCTGTTGAGTTAGAACAGATGGTCAATAATATTTCCATGGTCTCTTTTTTGGCATGATGACATTATTCCTTGAATTATACCCTGTTAATGCTTACAACCAGTATATTAGGTCATCTGACATCTCAGCTTCGACTTGGTTATTGCTGTTACAGGAAACTGTATACTTGGCTGCATTCTCAAAGTGTGGATTGTCATCTTTATAAAAGAATTTTGGTGAAGCACTAAGTATCTCCAGGGTGAGAGGCTCCCTATATGAAAGATGCAGACCAAGAAGAAAGTAACAGGAAGGAGTTCTCGAGAGCTAGCCAGCCCAAGGGTTTCAAGACAGCAAAAGAAGCTATCTGAAAACGTGCAAGTTCAACCAAAGAAAGTTGCAGAGCTAATCACATCTTCTGCTAGGAAGAAAAAAGCTGGTAAGCAGGCCTGTTCAGTCGATATCATGTACGCGGCCTTGAACATATTCTTTATTGTCACTGAGCATGAGATGCTGGGTTACCAATTTTACAGTGGAACTATTTGTATATTGAAATAGAGGGAAGTTTACTTCTCCCTATATTATTTCTGTACTGAAATAATGGCCTCTTCATTTTTAAGAACCTTGTGCCACTTCATCTATATTTCTGAAATTTTTCATTACAAACTTTTGAAATCCTTAACTTTTATCCCAAGAACATTATATATTCTCAAATTCATGATTCTATTGGTGCAATTATATATCTAGCAATCAGTTTTTTTATTTTTCTTACCTATGTCTCTGTGCCATTGGCTTCATTTAAGCCTCTCCATATCTCTTCTGGTGCATTCTATTAATAGTAAATCCAGTATGTGTGTGATTTCATGAGGGACCCGTTATTGGGCATCTCTTATTGTTTGGATTTGAAAGTGCACTGACATTTTCCGTGCTATTATACCTTCTAGTTGGTACCCTTGCTAAGACTATAGAAAAGACTGTTGCTGGAACAGATTTGGATACAAAATTCAGATTGGTGGATGATGATGATTCCACTAAGTGTATGGGCTATGAAGCTGACCATGACTTCAATAATGCTTTTATTGACAATAAGGTAACATCATGCATTGTTTATTCAATATTTCTTGTCTTCAATCCCACATTAACACAATAAAAAATTCTGTACGTAAACTCAAAATTTTTCCTACTTTTTAACCGTACGTTCTCCAAAAAATTATTATTCAAAACATTATTTCCTCAAATTTCTCTTTATAATGGCCATCAAATATGGGCTATGTTAAAATGGGCAAGTGGTTTAATTTGTGTTGAATATTTTTATGTATTGGTAGTCTTTGGACATTTTTCTCTCTATCATAAGGTTCAATTTGACTGTTATAACTCTTGTTGGATTTCTTTTCAATTGTCAATTTAGGGCCATAACAACGGAACTGCTCATTGTGTGGCAGAAACTATATTTTCTCCTGCCTTTCATCTTACAAAAAATTCTGGAGGTGAAATTTCAAGTGCAGGTACTTCACAAGATTGATAGTTTTTTTCTTTTTCGTATATCGCTTTGCACTCTCTGTTGTCTCACGTGTTTATTTCACTATGCATATGTGATTCCCCCAGCGGACTTCTTCAAATTCTTTCAGCATGGGAACCATCAACTACAGGACTGTGGAGAACAAAAAATACAGACTGATTGCCATGGTATAATGAGCGTAATTACTGTCAAATCATTTTTCGAATATTTGATGGGACTATTAGTCTAATAGATAATTCAACAATATTGGCCTATTAGTCCAATAGATAATATTCAACAATATTAGGAAAGATAATTAATTCAGAATCTTGTTTATTATCATGTCAAGGCACTCTATGTTTTTATAAGCATTCAGAAGTTCCCTTCATTACTAATGTTGTGGACTCATGTTAAGCAGATTTAGGTGGTGTTGGCCTATCATCTGAAGTTTCAGCTATATATCTTTCCATGAGAAATTCAAACCTAAAATGTTTTGATGAAAATAATCAAGATCATATATCAGCTGATGTTTGTCAAGAAGATGTGGAAGGTGAAGAATTTGATGATTTTGATCCATATTTTTTCATAAAGAATTTACCTGACCTGTCCTCGATTGTCCCGGCATTTCGGCCTGTGCTATTACCCAAACAAACGAGAAGCTGTCCATCGACAACTCTGGTCCTGGACTTGGATGGTAAGTCCATTAGAATTATTTGCCTTTTCTTAGTAATGTTTTTGTTCCTTGTAGAGATATATGTAAAGAACTTGCTCTGAATTTGCATGGAAACTTTCAAAACATTGTAAAGGTTGATAAAATATTTGACACAAGTTTGTGTTTCTTCTTATGGGAGACTTTACAAACGACCTGTGGTTAGGATTATTTGAACAGAGTGAAAAGATAGAGTTATTCCTAAACACCAAGTGTTGATATAAAATTAGTTGGTATATTAAATATAATAAATTCTTCTTAAATACAGCGAGTATTCTTAAATTCCACTAGGTAACAAAGTTATTCTTCTTGACAGAGACTTTGGTGCACTCCACACTTGAACCATGTGATGATGCAGATTTCACATTCTCTGTTAATTTTGACCAGACGGAGCATACAGTATATGTGCGATGCCGTCCTCATCTCAGAGATTTCTTGGAGAGAGTTTCCAGTCTTTTTGAGATTATTATATTTACTGCCAGTCAAAGCATTTATGCCGAGCAGCTTCTGAATGTGCTAGACCCAAAGAGGAAAATATTCCGCCATCGTGTTTATCGAGATTCTTGCCTGTTTGTTGATGGAAATTATCTCAAAGATCTTTCCGTTCTTGGTCGTGATTTGGCACATGTTATTATAATAGATAACTCTCCTCAGGTAATGGTGGCTGGCTCTTTCTGCCGATATCTGAACTTTGCTCTGTCACGCAGTTTTTTCATTAATTTTTCCTCGTCTGCTAAGTATCTGACCTGTTAAATTCTTCGCCTTTTTGCCTAGGGGTTGTGTGACAAAGCTTTTGATAAATGTGTGGTTGAAAGTTGATCAAAGTTGTGGGGTCCCATGAAACGTGGTGTAAAATAGAAGTTTGACCAGTTTAAAAGATTATAAAATTTTAGCAAAGTTTTATCAAACAAGTAGTTAACGAGTGACTGATGGACTTATATGTACTTGCAAGCAAATAAGTTCGCTCCAAAATAATTATTTTTCTTATCAGTCAAAGTTAGAAATTAGTTACTCATTGCAACATTCTGGTAAAATATACTTTCAAAATAAGTAACTTTTACTTTTTTTTAAGCTTAGCCAAACATCCTAATGCGTTCTCATTAGCATAAATCAAGGTCACTAATTTGGCTTATGTTATTATCTGGTAGTAGCATCATGCAATCTCATATTATTATTTTTTCCTGGTCGATGGTTTATGCATTTCTGATTTGAGTATTGAATATTTGGGGGTCTCTTCTGAAAGAAATGTGTTCACTTCAAATCAAAGAACCTGAAATTTGATGATTTTCTTTCCAGGTATTCGGTTTCCAGGTGGACAATGGAATACCCATTGAAAGCTGGTTTGAGGACCGTTGTGATACAGAATTAATATCGCTACTTCCATTCTTAGAAAGTTTGGTTAGAGTTGAAGACGTAAGGCCCCTGATCGCCAACAAATACAACCTCCGAGCAAAAATAAATGCAGCAGCGTGTCCTTTAAACTACACTGGAGGAGATCCTTTTGATAGATAATTTGAGTCAGTTCAACTGCTGTGCCAGTGCCACAAAATAAAGAAGGAAGAAATCAAAGTCGAAAGATGAAGGCTAAGAAGAATATGATTTTGAGGACTATGCTACCTGGAAGACTTGCATACCTCTCTGTGCTGGTAGATTGAGATTTTAACTGATACAATTTCACCAATCACTTTTATTGGAGGATAATAAGTTATTTGCTTTTTTTTTTTGTCAAATTAGCTGTCATGACTTAGCTTGACGAATTATTTGAAGTAATTAAATTCGATTTAACGCTATCTCATAGTCGATCATATTGAAATCTAGAAATGTATTGACAACAAACTTTAAGAGGCAAAATTTATTTGAAATTTGTGGCTTCATCACCTTGAGTTAGTCGTGCCACTGACTTGCTCCCTTGATGAGTCATAGGGTTGAACGATAAGGATTAAACACTTGGGCCCTGTTTGATAAGGGATCTTTTCCATGGAAGTGGGAAAAATGATTCCATTTTCCTACTTTGAAGCCGTTTGATAGACAATACTTTGCCCATAATTTATTTTCCACTTACCAATCTCATGCGGATTTTCCATCCTTTTTTTTTTTTTAATTTGCAATTGGAACAAATTCTAAATCCAATGGTAAAAAAAATCTATTCATTTAATTGATAAATTGTATGAAAAATAAAGTCAAACGAACACAAAAAAATTTCGATTTTTTTTTTTGGCAATCCAAATTTTTTTTAATATAAATTATAAAAAAATTTATCCCAAAAAGTAACAATTTGCATAAAAAAACAAAGTCAAACGGATTAGATGAAAAATTATACCAATCAAACACAATTAATTACAATTCTCAGTAAATCAGTTTTTAGGTAATTCAATTCTCTAGAATTCATTTTATTTTCATCCATTTTCCACATTTGCAATCAAAAGGACCCTTAATTCTATATTAGGAGCAATAATAACATAAAAAAAATAGACAATACTACATTTCTAATAATATTAAAATTATATCAAATATACTCTGTACATATAACATGTCAATTTATATTCTTTAAATTAATTGATGTAGAAATTCATCTATTCTTAATGAGAGAGTTATTTTGTTGGTGCAGGATAACAAAGAATGAAATTACAACAATTTTTCGTATATTTATTACAATTGAGATTTGCCTCACGGAATCATGGATTGATTATACTATCAACCATATAAAAATATTAATTTCTTTTTATTGTTTAAAAATCAAAATTTTAATAGATTTTGATCAATGTTAATAAACGTGTGATTAAGAAATTAATAAAAATCAAATATCATAAAATATATAGTTAAAATTAATCATTGACTTAAATTTATAATTAAAATAAATAAGGGAGCTAAGTGAGATACTCGCCTAAAACAAGTTCTTTGACCGGATCAATGCCCGTTTATCTACAAATTCTCGAGGTACATCAACAAACGCACATCGGTGCGAATGGGCACAACTACAATGATAAATTTCGAGAAAATAAAATATGAGAAAACAAGCTCAAGAATTTAGCGCCCCGTTTAACAATTATTAAAATAAGTTTTTTTTCGAGAAAAATGAGTTATAAAATAGTAATTTTTTTGAATAATAAATAATTAAAATGTAGGAAAAAAAATTTTGATTTCATGGTGTAAAATATTATATTGTAAGAATAGTAGAATACAATGTTAAAAATAAGTTTTCACTAGCCAAACAGGGCTAACTGAAAGAACGCGTCCTTCGAGAAACTTCGAAACCGTACCCCCACCTTGACACGTGGCTTCACCTCCACCGATAATGCTATGCCACTCGTACTCCTTGTTAATAACGTCCCCCTTCCCTTCATATGCCCCTGCTTACATAGTCGGCATAAAAGATCGAAAATTGAATCTGAAGAAGACAAAATTTTAATTAGAAATTTCTCTCGCAGTTCTAGATTACAAGACATGGCTTCTGCTAAGGTAATTAAGATCTGGTTTCAATTTTGATTTTCTTTTTCGAATTATTACTTTGTGATTTTAATTTTGTTGTTGATGTGATGTTAGGTTGAAGTGGAGGCGAGTCAAATGCAATTGAAGCATCTAATGTTTGTGAGGATTCTGGCGATTAACGCTGTGGTGATGGTGTCGAATCTTTACGACTACGCGAAGCAGAATTCTGGTCCGCTCAAATCCACTGTCGGCACCGTAGAAAACGCCGTTACAGCTGTTGTTGGCCCCGTTTACGAGAAGTTTAATGACGTTCCTGGTGATGTTCTTGTTTTTCTTGATAAGAAGGTAATTTTATTAATATTAAAATATCTTTTCGGTTTTGTTCCTGGTTATATGTATTGGTCGTTCTGCAGTTTTGATCTGTCTAGAATTATGTTTCTGGATTTTTCGTTGATCCTGGAATTGTACATAGAGTAGTTCGTGTATTTGCTCAAATGAATTGTTCCTTGTTGATGGAAGTCTCAACATTGATTTATGGATTTTGAGTTTTGTATATTTTCCTTGATTGATGATTGTCTGTGGGATTGGCAGATTTATTTCAGGTTAAATGCTCCGCCTTTAAAAAATAAATTCTTTGATTTTCTTTGACAATTTTACCTAACATAAAATTTACGATCGAGTTAGTAGGCTCTGCTGTCTGCACGGTCGGATTCATAAATTCAAACATATCACGTGTAAGCTGTTCACATTCATGTTATGGGCTGGTTTTCATTTGTTTGTTTTGTTGCATTTGCGCGGAACGCAAATAATAAATCTCGAAAGAACTGACTTCATAACAATTTAGGGGTCATTGGATTTTCTTTATTATATCAAGACCTTCTCTAGAGCAAGTGTGAGTTTGTTCTTTAATTATAAGAGCGATGAAGCTCGAGACACATAACTTTACTGCAGAAATTCAGTTCTAATATAGGTTTAAGATGATTACTACTAGCACAAATGCCTTGAGCATATTGAAATGCATTTCTTGTGATTGTTTTTTACTCCTGTTTTATCCAAACCAATAGAAGCAAAATGATTAGGAAAATACATTTCATGGTACCTGAAACTATTAATCTTTGATATTGTTAAAGGGAATTACTGGCAGACCTTATATATATATCATACTCAAAGCCAATATAATACAAAATGTGATTAAATGTGTCTGTCTGCTTGAAATGCATTTTTTGTGATTTGATGATGTGTGACTGGCGTTTCACCTATTTTATTACGGTCTACTCTTCACTCCCCCTTTATATCGGCATCCGAGTTGTTTTGGTAGTATACTTCTAATTCTTTGTATTTGTTTCATGAGCAAGATGTGGGTCTCCTTGTTTGTTTCCATGGTCTAAATACAAGTGTCGTAATATTAGGTGGATGAAGCAACATACAAATTTGACGAATGCGCTCCACCTTTGGCCAAGAAAGCAGTGAGAAAAACCCAATCAGTTGTCAACAAGGCATCAGAGGTAGCCCAAGATTTATTGAAAGAAGCTCAGGTTGCTGGACCACGTGCTGCAATTTTCCACGTGGGTACAATGTCCAAGCATTTTGCCGTGAGCCAATTGGCTGTTGTGTGGTACAAAGTTCACCACTATCCTGCCTTCCATGGAGTGGCAGAGCTGGCTGTTCCTACAGCTGCACACTGGTCTGAGAAGTACAATAATTTGGTCAAAGACATGACTGCTAAAGGTTACACCGTCTTCAGTTATCTTCCATTAGTTCCGGTAGAGGAAATGGCCAAGGCATACAAGCAGGTCGAGGCATCCGTTGATAAGAAGGGAGATTCAAGCAGCTCAAGTGAAAATGAATCCGACAAGGAAGAATAGGGATGCAATCTCTGTTGTGTCTAGTGTGCTTTGCTACGTGCATTTGGAATTTTGTGATTGGATAGTAAGAAAAATATAATTATGCAATCCTCCGGACCAAGTTCTTGACCTTACTTGTTTAGGGTGTGTTCGATGGGTATTATTGAGAAAAGAATGTATTTGAAATAGTAATATGATGGGAAATATGTGGTTAAAAAGTAAAGAAAAGTTATTGATCTGATTAAAAATATTATTTTATTGAAGAATGTGATTGAAAATGAGTTTTGAAATAATGAATTTTGAAATAATGTGTACCAAACATGGACTTAGTCTTTTGGTCAGGACCAGAATGTGTATTGAGGCATTTGGTTCCTTCTGTTGTAAGCGTGTAATCCTAATCTAATATGTTCAATTTGAAGGGGCAAGTTAAGCTAAATCTTTTTGCCATCATTTTTGGATTGATGTTCAGGTTTCGATGAATCTCTATCTTGTCACAATCTTGTCTGTGAACCCATCCTTATTGACTCTCCAAGAGGTAGAAGCGATAGACTATTGACTCTCCAAGAGGTAGAAGCGATAGACTTTTAGGATGAGGTCGCAGAGCTACGAGGTGATATAGTAGGTATTTTTAGGATGAGGTCGCAGAGTAGGTAGACGAGGGGGCGACAGACGTGGGATGATAGAGAGGGTGACGAAGAAGGGGGGTCATATACCGTCGTGGACAAATGGGAGTGCATTAGAATCATTTTTGTTATTTGTGGAGTGGGAGAGGTAGGGGTGAGGTGAAATGAAGTGAGGTGAAAAATATTTATAACCAACAAATAATATGTGACGTTAAAATTGTAATGAACAAATTGTTTAATTTGAAACCAACAAATAATGAGCTTGTTTGGGAGGAATTTTAATCCAATTAAAATTGAAAATATTGTCGTTATTGGATCTCACTCATCTAATAAAAGTCAACAATAATGGCTAATTTTTCAATTTTAATCCGATTTTAATATCTACCAAACAAGCTCAATATGTGATCGTTAAAATTAATAATTTGTGAAATATAAAATGCGAGATTGTGACTAAATCTGTAACCAATTAATTTAATAATTTGTGATGGAGAAATAATATGTCGCTTATTAATTTGATAATTTGTGATCAATAAATAAATTTTGATCTATAAAATTTGTGATTTGTGATAAAAAAAATAATAATACATGAAATTTGTAATTGATAAATAAGTTGCGACTTATGAAATTTGTGATTTGTGACTGAGACATTTTTTTTATTGTGACCATAAATTGTATAGCATTGTGGCCTTAATATATTTAAT
>CAIGRT010093842.1:0-10291 GCA_903798405.1 Fraxinus platypoda | reverse complement strand
CAACTGATTTTTTAGTTATTTATGTTTTGTGCTTATGATACACAATTTGTATTAGCTACTTTATCTATCCTTTCTTTGTGGCATTACAGTTAACGGGGTAAGTAACTTAATACTATGAGTTTGTTCATTGGCATTGCAGAAATTATTGAAGAAATAATATTGCAGAGGTTTATGATTTAAGGATATGATGTGGAAGTGAAGTTGGAATTCTGATAGGCCCCAATTTAATGTGACTTATCAAAGGCGCAGGAAGGGAGTAAAGGTAGTTTAGGAATTAACAGGGGACAGTCACATGCAATTGTTGAGTCAGTTGGGGAGGTAACAGAATAAATAGTGGAAATCATCACAGTAGATGCAGGCAGAAATTGAGTAGTCTATTGTGGAGAGTATTGGCCTCTCGAATGCCAAATATCCTTGTCATTTTCCTTCTTCATTGTAACAGAATTCACAGTTTGAGTTCATTCACGTTCAGTAGCATAATTCCTGTTTTCATACTTTTCTATTGAGTTTTACAGTTAATATTACTTAATCTTGTTGTGGAGTTTTGCTGTGTTCAGGAACTTATCAACTGGAAGTTTCACCGGGTCAGGAGATAAGTAGCAGAGTATTGGGAGGAGTTACCGGCGAAAATTGGAGACAGGAAATCAAGGGAAGAAGATTGGAGATGCCGGTGTTCATGGGGAAAAATCTCGACGAATGGATCTTCAGAGCAGAACGTTACTTCATGGAGAATCAACTAACGGAGGGTGAGAAATTGGAGACATCAGCTCTATTCTTCGAAGAAGGAGCGTTGGCATGGTATCAATGGGAGCAGAAGAGCAAAGGGGTGCGAAGCTGGGAGGAACTCAAATTACAGATGAGGGCCCGTTTTCGATCGTCGCTGGAAGGGACCATGGAGGAACAGTTCCTGGCTCTTCGGGAAGATGGATCGGTGATGGAGTACAGAATCGCGTTCAAAATCTTGGCAGCTCCAATCGGCGACATTTCTGATGCCATATTAGAAGGCCACTTTGTGAATGGGCTGAGCCCAAAAATTAGGGTTGAGATTAGAGTGTTGCAGCCCAAAGGTTTAGACCGAATTATGGAGTTAGCCCAAAGAATTGAAGAAAGGAATCAGGCCCTAAAGGCCCATATGAACGGATCTGACCCAGCTAAAGGTAAATTAAACTGGAGTCACAATGGGTACTCCCATTTTCCAAAAAAACAGCCCGATTTCATTCCATGGCTCCAGCCCTAGAGCTCCGACAGCTCCGACGTTGCGACCTCCAGCCGCGACCGGAACTGCCGGTCCCGCCTTCAAGAGGCTCAGCGAGGCTGAGCTGAAAATGAAGAGAGAGAGAGGCTTGTGTTTCCACTGTGATGAGAAGTAATCCATTGGGCATAAGTGCATAAATAAAGAATTACAGGTAATGCTCATTTATGATGAAGAACAACATGACCAAGGGGATGCGGCAGAAGAAACTTCTGACGGGAAAGATTGTGTGGCTGGGGAGATGGTGGAATTATCCATGAATTCATTTGTAGGCCTCACACCACCGCAGACCATGAAATTGAAGGGAAAAATCTTGGAGGAGGAAGTGGTTGTAATAATTGACTGTGGGGCTAGCCATAATTTTGTGTGAGTCGAATTGGTGCAAAAACTGGGGTTGCCTAGAACGGAGACATTGGGATATGAGGTAATTATGGGGATGGGAATTTCCGTGCAAGGGGTCGGGGCGTGCAAAGGAGTGCGTTTATCCCTTCAAAATGTGGAGGTGCTGGAGGATTTTCTTCCTCTGGAATTGGGAAGTTCAGATGTGATTCTGGGCATGAAATGGCTGTCCACCTTGGGGCAAAGTAAGGTAGATTGGAAATCACTTACGATGAAATTTCATGTTGGCGAGACGGCCATTACGTTGCAAGGGGATCCAAGCCTCAGTAAGATGATGGTCACATTGAAGGCAATGATGAAAGCTTTCAGGGCAGGAGGGGAAGGAGTGCTCCTGGAGCTGGGCAGTTTGGGGGTAGTACTGGGAAAGACACAAGGGAGAATACCTTCAAAAATTGCAGAGGTGTTGAGTGGTTTTGAGGGAGTGTTCACAGAGCCTATGAGGTTTCCTCCACAAAGAGACCAGGATCACTCCATACATCTGCAGCCCGGAACATCCCCGATCAGTGTAAGGCCATATCGGTACCCACACGTTCAAATAAACGAAATAGAGAAGTTAGTCAAGGAGATGTTAGCAGTCGGAATCATTAGACCAAGTTCCGATCCCTTCTCCATTCAAGTACTATTGGTGAAGAAAAAGGATGAAGGGTGGCGTTTCTGTGTGGATTACAGGGCAGTAAACAAGGTCACGGTGCCGGACAAGTTTCCCATTCCTATGATTGATGAATTATTGGATGAATTACATGGGGCTACAATTTTTTCTAAATTGGATCTAAAAGCGGGATATCGTCAGATTCGGGTAAAACCAGAAGACATTCCCAAAACAGCTTTTCGAACACATGAAGGGCACTGCGAGTTTTTGGTGATGCCCTTTGGGCTAACGAACGCCCATGCCACTTTCCAGTCCCTTATGAATGGGGTGTTTAAGGAGCAGCTGAGGCGATTCGTATTAGTATTCTTTGACGACATTTTGGTGTTCAGTCAAAGTTTAGATGATCATGTGGAGCATCTCAAGAAGGTTATGCAGTTGCTAAAAGACCACCAGCTGTATGCCAACCGCAAGAAGTACAGTTTCGATCAGCCAGAAATAGAATACTTGGGGCACTATATTTCTGACAAAGGCGTGGCGGCGGACCAGTCAAAAATTCAAGCCATGATAAATTGGCTTAGTCCCAATTCTCTGCGAGAGTTGAGGGGATTCTTGGGACTCACGGGGTACTACCGTCGCTTTGTGAAGGACTATGGAAAATTGGCATGGCCTTTGACAGAACGGTTACGCAAGGGTAATTTTGGCTGGGACGAGGAAGCAGAAAAAGCCTTCAAACAACTTAAAACAGCCATGATCACAGTTCCGGTCCTTGCCTTGTCGGACTTTAACGGTCCCTTCATAGTGGAGACAGATGCGTCGAGTTTTGGGCTTGGGGCCGTGTTGATGCAAGGCAAACATCCAATTACATACTTCAGTCGTGTACTTAATCCAAAAGGGAAGGCCAAGTCAACTTACGAAAGGGAATTGATGGCGATTGTGTTTGCAGTACAGAAATGGAGACACTACTTGCTCGGTAACAAGTTCTATGTACGGACAGATCACAAAAGCTTGAAATTCTTACTGGAGCAGAGGGAAGTTAACCTAGAGTACCAGAAGTGGTTGCTGAAGTTACTGGGGTATCAGTTTGAGGTACAGTATCATCCGGGAAGTGAGAACAAAGCTGCTGACTCTCTTTCCCTCATCAATCTGCCCTCCAAATTAATGGCTATATTTGTCCCTGCGGTTGTACAACTGGAGACTCTAGCAGATGAGGTCAGCAAAAACACTCAGTTACAACCTATCATCAAAGAGCTCAAGCAGGATCCCTCTAGCAGACCGGGGTATGCCTTGGTGAATGATCAGTTGTTGTTCAAAGGGCGTTTGTTGCTACCAAAAGGGTCGTCCTTGATTCCACTAATGCTACAGGAAGGACACAATAGTAATATTGGGGGGCATTCAGGCTTCCTTAAAACATACAGAAGGATCGTCGCTAATGTCTACTGGGAAGGAATGAAGGCTGATATCCATAGTTATGTGAAACAATGTTCGGTCTGCCAACAAAATATATATATGGCACAAACACCGGGAGGGCTTGCTACAGCCACTACATGTTCCTAACAGGATATGGGAGGACATAGCAATGGACTTCATTGAAGGTTTACTGAAATTAGGCACCATGGATACCATTCTAGTGGTGGTCGACAGATTAAGCAAGTATGGACACTTTATAGGGATTAAACACCCCTTTACCGCGGCCAGTGTGGCTGGGATTTTTGTGAAAGAAATTGTGAGACTACATGGGGTGCCCCGTTCCATAGTTTCGGACAGAGACAAGGTGTTCGAAAGCCATTTTTGGGAGGAATTATTTCGCCTACATGGTACCAAGCTCAATCGTAGTACGGCGTACCACCCACAAACCGATGGGCAGACGGAGATCCTAAATCACACCCTGGAAACATATTTACGCTGCTTCGTTTCTTCAGAACCTAAATCATGGTTTAGTTGGCTGCCGTGGGCCGAGTACTAGTACAATACTTCATTTCACATAGCAAGTAAGACTACCCCTTTCCAGATTGTTTATAGGAGGGAACCACCAGCCTTGTTGAAGTTTGAAAAAGGGACAACTTCTGTTTCAAAAATCGAGCAGTAGCTCCTAGAAAGGGATCAGATTTTGGAAGAATTGAAGGCACAGCTAATGCGAGCTCAAACGACGATGAAAAGCACAGCTGACTGTAAGAGGCGAAATGTACAATTCGTGGTCGGGGATCTAGTGTACTTGAAGGTGAGACCGTATCGCCGCAAATCCTTAGCGGCGCGGCGGCCTAACGAGAAGCTAGCGCTACGGTTTTATGGTCCATTCGCAGTAGAGCGGAAGATTGGTCAGGTTGCTTATAAGTTGGTCCTTCCTCCAACATGAAGCATTCACCCAGTATTCCACGTATCCCAGCTACGCAAGGCGGAAGGAGTAGTGCAAGCTGTGAAGGAGGTACCGAAGCAGTTGAGCGAAAGCTTGGAAATGTTGGTAGAACCAGAGGCACTCCTGGGGGTGCGCTCGGGGTCGGGAGACAACCTCCGAGGTACGGATGTCTTAATACAGTGGAAATGCCTGCCACCATTAAAGGCCACGTGGGAATCCTATGACTTGATAAGGCACCAATTTCCTTCTTTTCACCTTGAGGACAATGTGAGTCTCATGGGGGGAAGCAATGATAGGCCCCAGTTTAACGTGACTTATCAAAGGCGCAGGAAGGGAGTAAGGGCAGTTTAGGAATTAACAGGGAAACAGTCACATGCAGTTGTTCAGTCAGTTGGGGAGGTAACAAAATAAATAGTGGAAATCATCACAGTAGATGCAGGCAGAAATTGAGTAGTCTATTGTGGAGAGTATTGGCCTCTCGAATGCCAAATATCCTTGTCATTTTTCTTCTTCATTGTAACAAAATTCACAGTTTGAGTTCATTCAGGTTCAGTAGTATAATTCCAGTTTTCATACTTTACTATTGAGTTTTACAGTTCATATTACTTAATCTTGTTGTGGAGTCTTGCTGTGTTCAGGAACCTATCAAATTCTTCTTAAAGTAGAAAGGGATCATTTAAAAAAATTTTGTGCTGCCGTCATGGGATTTCTGGTTCATATAGATATCCCTTTAAATAATTTGGTTGCTGATGTATGAAAACTGGAACAAGTTGTATTGGGGAGGGAGTTTCATGTGAGTTTAGGAACAACTATTNTGATGTATGAAAACTGGAACAAGTTGTATTGGGGAGGGAGTTTCATGTGAGTTTAGGAACAACTATTCTGATTTGAGTACATCAATGAGATTCCATGGTCAGTATGCTTTGCCAAAAGGTCCATTCCCAAATGAGGTCATGTTGCATAATATTCAAAACTTGATATTGTCCGGTTGAATTTTTTGTGGTTGTTATGGAGAGCACAGATGAGCACAAGTCACAAGAAGAAGATTTCAAGGAGATTTCTACAGTCCAAGATTTGAATGTACTAACTAATGACCAAGCTGAGAAAGGAAAGCCAATAGGTTCAGATTCTTCCACTTCTGATGAGGTGAGAATTCCCAAAGATTATTCTGAAAGCAGCTTGTCTGCCTTGCAACATGAAGATGCAAAGCCTTCAGTGGAGGTACATGAAAACGATGCTGTTAGTAAATCTGTTGAGGTAGAGCAGCAAATACATATAGAAAATGATGTAAAAGAGCAGGAGTGTTTGAGTTCTGGAAGCAAGTCATCTGATGTTGAAGAGTCTGCGGCAGAATTGGAGAAGTTAAAGAAGGATATGAAAATGATAGAAATTGCACTGCAAGGGGCTGCTTGACAAGCTCAGGTACTTATCATAATAAAGTTTTGTGTTTAACCATGTGTATCCTCATTGACGAAGACTTTTGAAACATATAAATGATGCTATAAGCCCCGAGAAAAGAGTTCTTGGAACATTTTCCAGGTTATATTAAGTTGGATAACTAGGTTTTGACTTTTAGGTGATTGTACTGACTTTCTTCATTGGTTGCTTGATGAAATTGTAACACATTGTTTAGGTTCCAATTCACCTTGTAGGTTCCAAATTATTGAAATTTGCGTAAATCTTAAAAAGTTCCTTATTTGTCAGTGGTAAGTTTATGTCAGTTGACGTGATCAATATAAACAGATTTTTTTATTATTTTTTTTTATTTTTTCGGTTTAGACTTGTTAGAAAAAAAAAAAAAAGATTTTACCAGGACTCTAGATTCTCTTGTAATTGGAGATTGGAATTCAATCAATTATTTGCTCCTTGCTTATTTGGTCTTGATTTTTGTTGATGATCCTTTTTTTGGTTATCACGTAGGATAAGTCAGTGTTAAAAGTCTAAAATATTGTAAAAAATGGATTTTTTTTTATTACAAATGTGGAAACAGTATTATGTGCCAATGAAGATATATATCCTTCTTTTTTTCATTATCAAAACCACTTGACTTTGAAATACTAAGAATTATTATGTGCCAATAATGTATATGCTTTCGTGTGGGAAATGGGTCTCCTCTCTTCTGCCAATTGAAGGATGTCATTTAAATGTCCAGATTAATAATTATGGAGTGGCCCCTAGGACGCAGAGACATTGACACAATCCTTATTGCAACATTTTTTTTCTCAGTTGAACTGTAATTTTCCTAGACATGTTTTTATTTTTGCATGTGTAGATCAGGGCTTTGGTAGTGTAATGGGTAATCAATTGGGCTGGAGAACATATGATAATATTGTAGAAAGCCGTGTTTCCATGTTTCCACGGAGACATCCAATCATAAAATAAATTTGGTGAGTTTATTAATATGTCGATTCAATGCATTTATCTACTATTTCCAATGACTTACAACAGGGGATGACCGATGTTACCAATGGTTCAGACAATTCCAATTCAAAAATACTGCATGCCATCATTTCATCATTTTTCCACCCTTTGCCAAGGTCTGACAACATAAGATTAATAAGATTAGCTGTAAACAACATCAGACCTGGTCCACAATCCAAAACGAACCGTGAATTTGACAGAAAAAAGCTATAAGTTGAGTCCTCCCACATATTTTGAATGATAAGGCAGTCTCAGTATGAAATGTTCAATAGTTAATGCATCGAGAATGTGTCCACCAACATTGACTGTGGCCTAAGAAACAAGAAGTTAGATTATCAGCATGAATCATAAGTTAACATATGAAATCTACCCTAAGAAGGTTACTGAGACACATTGGTTGATTGCAATATCAAACATTGTTAAAAGGGTACGAAAAATATTTATTGTTTAAAAACGAAAAAAAAGGAAAAGCAACATTACTTTTTGCATTAGTGAAACCATCATTTCAGGACTCTCTGATATTTCCATCTTCAAGAAATGTCTGAAGCAAATGGATAGTTAATCACACTTTTAATCTGAATTATTTGATATTATGAGCAAACGTGTGAAGGAAGCATCCGTTCCCTTGGTAGAGAAGATTTACTGCCCATATCCTACCTGTTCTACATTATTTTCAAAAGCTGAGCTTTAAGGATATGCAATCAGTGTTATTGAAGGATTGGTGGCCAAAAAATGCACAAAATGCCTTGGCATTTTCTGTATCAATTGCAAAGTCCCCTGGCATAGTAATATGAATTGCGTTGCACATAAAAGATTGAACCCCTATCCCTCTGAAGAAGATCAGAAACTGAAGTCTTTGGCTACTAGGAATCTCCGGTGTCAGTGTCCGAAATGCAGTCATATGGTTTCACTTGCTAAGGGTTGCTACCACATCTATTGTAGGTATTCTTACTTTCTACTTCAATTTTAAGTTGTTTAACGTCTTTGAGAATTCACATTTGTGAAAGGCCAAGAGATTATTTCAGTAACTTGGGTTCCCCCACTCTCCACTTTCCATGTTTTATGTTAACTAAGTAAATTTGTTCCAACTTTTGCGCTGTAGTTTTTGCTACTGTATATTAGTGATGGCCTTTTTGTTAGTTTTTCCAATAGAAAGCAAGAATCCTAGATGGGACTGTGTAGTTTGTAGAGAGTGATAGTTCAATGGACAGGGGACTCCATTAGCAGGTTATCTCACACCACTATTTCCATACTCTCAAGAAATTCTGCCTATATTGAAATTTTCTTGTTTCCTCAATTTCATAAGGATTTTTGTTCAACATTGACAGCAAGTCAGATCGTATTTTAAAGGAGCTATCGGATCGCAAAGCGTTTTCTCGTCTTGACCATGTAGCAAATGCGAGTTCTCATGATTTTAACGGTATATGTTTGAATATAATTTATTAGCAAAAATATTCTCCTACATTTTAGAGTGATTTTGGATTAACCATGTTGGATTTGTCAGTTTTCATCTATCTTTTTTTTCTCTTCCATTTATCTCTCTCAGATGTTAGCTACTATGCTGGTCTAAAATAGGATCAACTACTGCTTCCTTGTGTTTATGTTACCTGATTCCTTCACATTTCTTAAGTTATACTGTATATAGAAGGTTTGAAGTCAGTCTGAATTATTTATGGAGCTCCATATTCATATTAAAACCATTATTACCAGCTTGAATTATGTGTCATATGAAGGATTAATTGACACTGCCACTTGCCTCAAACGAAAGCCAACTAAAATCCACAAATGAGATAAATGAAAGAAGCATACAGAAACAGATTTTTATTTCTCAAAATTCTTAAGATTGTGAAATACTTTTTTGATGCATTATGAGTTTCTAGAGTAAGCAGAGGATGACCATGAAGAGCTCTTCTCATCTGTGAATATGGCTTTCAATTCTATCTGTATGCATTCAACTTCAATTTTATTGTAAATTACGAACATTTTATTTTTTTTTCATTTTCCCTTTTTTAACTAAACTTATCTTTTATACATTAGTGCAATTTTCCTAATTAAAGTTAATAATTTAAGTTTTTTCCTAATTTTACAAATCAGAGATAGTCTCTCCATTCCAGACTATTTGCTTAATTCACACTATTCAGAATCAAACATAACGTAGCCTACAAAATGTTTCATATAGAACATATACTTAAATGGAAGATAACTAAATCCATTTAAAATGCTAACAATACCTACAACGTAACGAAACCTATACATCGTATGGGCAAAAACTAGTGTTATAAAAAAAAAAAAAAATTGATCTTTTCCCTTCCATAATGCAAACCTGAGATATAACTCAGCCAGTCTGAAAATGATAGTCTCAAGAAAAAGTCCAATACCATATACTTAAAAATGTGTATTGTAGCTGATGGATTCATCAGACACAATCGATAGTGACAAATGCAAAAATTTCACTACTATGAAGTTTTTATCAAATGAGTACAAAAAGCAGTAAGAAAGCAAAAATACCTCAATGAGCATTCTGGAGATAATCTAAGAGTGTACTCTGCAGCAATGTGACCATCTTAAACTGCCACAACCTTAAAGGCCTCCAGTATATTGTTTCTATCATAGTTTGAGAGCCCATTTGGTACCGATTAAAATTCAATTAAAATTGAAAATATAGTGGTTATTGGGTCCCACTCGTCTAATAAAAGTCAACAATAACGAATAGTTTTTCAATTTTAATTTGATTTTAACTCTGAATTTTGTTTATTCTAACAAAATCCATTCAAGGGACAATAATCTTCTTAATAAAAAATATAGTAAAACCTCGTTTGAGCCCCCATTAAATTAAATTTCATTTCATTAATTTTTTATTTATCTTCATTTCAACCACACATTCATCAAATAAAATAATATTATACACAAATCCAAAACTTTTCAACCATACATTCTCCCATCAATCACTATTCTAAAAATTTTCAACCCCCAAAAATGGGGGCCGAACAGGGGCTAAGCACTGATTGGTGAAAATTAAAATCTAGATTTTAAGTTAACAATTTATTTTAACTACGTATTTCGAGGGATCCACAACTTTTCAACCATACATTTCATCTTTTATCAAAATCTGATTTTTAATCTAGATCAAACAGTGGCTAATTAAAGAAAAAATTATATATTATTAAAATATTATTGAGTACGAAATATTTCATACTTTTAATTGACTCGGCCAATCCATCAAACTCAATGTTACCTAGCGGTGGCAAAAAAGCTCGGCGGCCCGGGCTCGGCTCGG
>CAIGRT010093748.1:0-12423 GCA_903798405.1 Fraxinus platypoda | reverse complement strand
CTAACACTATTGTTAAGCCTTCCTGTTCTTTTACTTCAACAATGGCCATCAAACAGGGGCTCAATCCAAGGACAAAGTACTTGAGATATTTCAATCTTCTGAGAGGCAAGAAAATAGCAATGTGGCAACAGACATTGACTCCAAAACACTATGCATGTATATCAAAACTAATGACTTTCCACAGGTACGAAGGGGCTTAAAGCTCTTAAGTTTCTTCAGGACATATCAGGTAGCATCGATTGATGCAATCTTCAGCTACCACCAAGAAAGAAACTAGAGAAGATTATTCCATTTTTCTGATTTTCCCAGAGAAAAAGGGTATAACTCACCCTTGGTAGTAAATGTTGAGAATAATCCATCTTCTTTCAATTCAACTTTACTCTATCATCAGTCAAAATCATGGATGGATCACATATAATATCTTCAACCAACTTTGCATAAAAAAGGCTACCTGTTTGTCACCAGAAATGTAGCACGGCCAGATTCTTTAATCATTTCTATCATGGGAACAATTGAGGTATCCTCATTGATATATCTGATACAATAATGGAAAAGTTATGATATATCAGTTTGAAATTTTTGGCATTGGTGTTAAAATAACTGGAAACTAGTTACTGCATTTTGAAGGAAATTACAGATACCTTCTAGGATCTTTTGCAACCATCTGCTTTAAAGTACCGTCACGGTGGCACAAATCCACTGCTGCTCGAACATCGTTGTACATTCGAGAGTAGCTGCAATGCCATTAGAGAAAAAACATGACACCAATTAAAAGTGGGATAATTAGGAAAGAAAATTCAAGGATTAAGTTAGAACATATGTTTGTATTCAGCATAACAAAATTTCTTTTAAATTGATAGTAGCTTCTTTCCATCAAACTTCTGAATCCAGATTGTTCAAATAATTTATTTGCAAAAATGGTACTAAAAACACCAGAAAAAGGTTCAACATTAAGAATCAACAACACAAAGTGCAGAACTGAAAGATATACAATCCATGTTTTGTATTATGCTTTTATCTATAACGTGGAAGGATTGTCAAAGGTTTCAAGCCTGTTTTTCTTGAGCGAGTTCACAAAAATACACTTAAGGTATTTTTTAGCTGTTAGACCAATTATTACCTCACCATGTAATGGAGAGAAGAAAATTAATTACTGTAAACCAAAGTATTAAAGAATTGATAATTCTCTTACTCAGCCGAAATTTTGCCTGGATTATTATCCTTAAAGTCAACAAGCTGAGCAAATAAATAAGCTTCAGCCAGAGAGAAAAGGGTATCGATGAGAGCATAGTCAGGTTCATCAAATGAGTCGCGTGTCAAAGTACTTCGATATGTAGCAACTTTATCTTCCTTCGACATCTCTCTAAATCCATGATAAGCTACTTTGACATATTTGTGTCGGTCCATCTATGAATCATACAACCAACAAGGATAAATTTACTAGTTAAATCTAATCAAAGAACAAAGAACTGGAAGATTTAGTTACGATATACAACAGCACAAACCTTCAATATATTGCCTCTCTTTTTATCAACAACTAATCCTCTGACCATGTATTTCCAATCAAATGTCCAATCCAACAACTACACAAGGCCAGACAAGTTAATAAGCTATTAATTTCAAATAACAAAATAAAAGAACAATTAGCACAGAGAAAATATAAGCAGTCTGTATGAATCTCAAACCTTGTGAAACATTAAGTTCTTTTATATTTTTGGTTCATTTCTTTTTTTTTCCCCTTTCCTTTTTCTGTTGAGTGGGATTCATATTTCATAGTGTAGAAAGATGCAACAAGGACAAATTGATTCAATTACTGACTTCATCTGTAGACAATCATCATTAGCTTAAACTTACTGAAATACTAATGGCTTTCATTCCTTGAAAAGCTGCTTCTTGCTAAGATAAAAGTACTGACCAAAATGTAGACAAACCTCTGAAGGGTACTGCAAATCATAAACCAGCTTTCTAATTGTGCCTTCGTATGCAAGTGATTCAAAAGTCTCAGGTTTATACTGAGCCAAAGTGTAATCCATATCAAATCCAACAGCAACGATGTTCTTCATGTTCAAAGACCTATTACAGAATATCTGCTTTCCAATATCAATCTTCCGTCCTCCTTCAGGAGACGACCATATACAGGAACCCTGGCCAAGATCACTGCAATTGGTTCCCTTAAGTTGCAATGCTTTTCCATCTACACCCATGGCATCCATCATAATACTGGAATGAAGTTGGTTATTACCTGATGACAACAAACAAAAAATGGATGCAATGTAAGTAGTTTTAAAGTTATGACACACCAGTGTGTGAACTCAAATCGCCTTATCTCCACAAAATGAAAAACAAATCTGCCCAAAACTAGCAAATAGAGTGGTTATCCAGAACTATATGAACGAAGTGAGTAGCACACTTGCTAGCAGGATTGTATCAAGAGCATGATGTATGGCTAATCTTAAAATGTGCTTTTCCTAAGTATGTCAACTGCAGTTTACTGGGCATATATGTTGCGCAATTTTTCTGCATTTTTACTGCAGAGATTGAAGGAAAGTTTATATTCAAGTTGATCACCAGCCATAAACAACTTATGGCATGTTTGGTAAGGTGGACCGAAGACCATTGGGCAGTATTAAAGAAAAAGAAGAAAGTTAAATCTCGTTTAAGGTATCTTCCTGGTCATGTCCAATGCTGATTACCTAATGTGCTCATAATGTATATCTACAAGCATGGAAAGAGCACATAATTTTGCATACAATGAACGCCTCTATAAAATATCAGATAAAGATCTTTTCTTCATCAATAACTAGGATAATTTTATGGTATATAAATGGTTAAAATGCCTATATTTATCGAGTGGAGAATTAATTAGTATTAAAATTTCCAGTGTAACCAAAGACGAGCATTTTATACAAAAACTTTGCACATGCAATGATTTATCAAAATGGTATACATTCTAGTTTTGAACAGTGAATAATAAAACATATTTACCCTAAATGCAACAAGCCTGCAATTGTCTACCAAAATGCATGCCAAATTAATTGTTTAAGCTTTTAATATAGGATAAACTAAATTGTCCGCAAACATGAAAGATTCAAGATCATGCTGAGGGGATACTGGGGGATAACACACTTAAAATCAATAAAACAAGGAGTTTGTGCTGAGTAAGTAAGAAACTCTGATGTTAAGTGTCCCTAAATGGAGTTTATAAGAGCCTGTATCGGCTCAATCTTTATTTCGTACGTAAATTTGAGCAATAAATTATACTCTAAATCATACTCTAAATCATAAGTATTTCCAGATTATTTTTCTCCTCATATTGCCCCAACAATAAGTAAACTTCAATCCAAGCCATCAAATCTTGGCAATTTCACATTCAATAATTCTATTTAATAATAACATACAAAAATGAGTGGTGAAACAAGATGGAAATTATCTAGTTATCACTATTAAGAAACCAATTGTTGGTTATTAGAAAAAAAGCACCAAAAATTAATCAAATCAAACACAACGGTAAAGGTCGCCAAAAATAAAGAGTAAAGGACTCCCTCCAGCACCATATCGGTTTACATTCGGTAATCATTGTATGTGAACCCATTGGCACCATGTTATGTTCCAACATCTGATCTTATACTCCAGGGATGATACAGACTTCTTGACTCATATCGAATTCATACCCTGATACACAACATCTTCGTACTCCCATTACTAAAACAACACCATCCTCATATTCACAAAACTCTATGTTCTACAGCATAAAAACTGATGGAGTCAAGCAAAATTAATGTAATAACTATGATAGTGAAACCTGGACATCAATGCATTCCATCATAAATGACATTCAAAAATAAGGCATAATGGTTTCAAATTGGAAGTTAAACAATTAAGTCAGGCAAATTAAGACATGGTGTGTTTGCTGAAGTGGATTGGACAGTACTCAATGGACACTATAATTGTACCGTTAAAAGCACTAAATCAATACTTCCCACCATACCTGACAACACCAAACAGAAAATTAAGTTTCTGCAATTACAAAACATTAAAAATAGGCATGGCTGTTCAAAATCAACCTAAGAAAGCAAATTTTTGTTTTTTTTTTTTTCCAAAATTGAAAACAAAAATGTGATTTATAATAGGTATTAACAATGCATGTTGCAGATAAATCAAGAAAGATAACATGCAAAGTAAAATTTCACAAAATAGTTAAAAAAAATCTTCTCTCTCCAATCAGATTCAGAAAAATCAAGAGAAAGGGTAAAAAGAATAACAAAAAACACGTTCGTGATTGATCTAGCTAAAACACGAACCTTTGCAATGATTCACTTTCCTCCTACTCGGAAATTGACCCGAAAGAGCAGACGAAAAAATGCCGGAATTGAATAAAATTCTCGAAGAGAACGAAAAAGGAAACGAAAAGGGCTCAAGAATGGGATTGGGATTTGGAGAAGGAAATAGCGAAACGCAAAATGACAATGATCGCCCTTTGGGGATACGCATCCTGGATTTATATAGCCATTTTGGGATGTGAGAAATGCTAATAAAATCCTTCAAATTCCAAAGGAATGTAGAATCCGGTACCCGTATAGATACTGAATGCATTTAATAGTTCCACCTACAATTATTGTTGTTTTTCATTCTTAGCAAAAAAATTAAACTTTGACTCCCCATTTGGCAACTAGGAAACGAATACCTCCAACAACTGGGAAAAAAAAAAAAAAAAAGATGCCACGTGGAAGCGGCGATAACTTGCAATACGGCGGTGGCAGAGTCAATGAATTTTGTTTAACCTTATAAGGTTCTGAAGGGTAACGGTAAAACTGGTAACGGAATGGGGAAGAAGAGTGAAGAGGACGCATGGCGTATTTTAGCAAATGGCGCGTAGATGGGAAATTTGTATCTTTTAAAAAAAAAAAAATTCTATTTTTTGTGGCTATTATTTTTTTCGTCCATTGCTATTAGGGTTGTCCGTGGGTCGGTTCGGTTCGGTTCTCTAAGAGTGAAGAGGACGCATGGCGTATTTTAGCAAATGGCGCGTAGATGGGAAATTTGTATCTTTTTAAAAAAAAAAAAATTCTATTTTTTGAGGCTATTATTTTTTTCGTCCATTGCTAATTGCTATCCAACTTTTTCTATAAATTATATATTTATGGATTAATTTGGTGCAAAATTTTAATTACAATTGTTAATTGAACTTATTTGTAAATTTAAATCTAGTCAATTCTAATAATATTTTTCATTATACGCTCTTTCATTTGTAGCAACATTGGTCACACACCTTTCAATCTCGTGCAGCGGAAGGATTTTTGGATGGATTCCTTTCTTTCGAGTTCGGATCAATATGAAACAAGAAGCAATTATCAATTTTTACCTTACAGTTTAGGTTTATGTAGTCGTGAGGCTGATCGTAGATGTTGTTGCAATTGAATTAGGCTATGAATGGCTACAATTTGAACAAGAGATTTATGATATTGAACTGCTGAGAGATTAAGGTGTCCAGAATGATCAATAATGTCGAATGCCACATTATTTCTTTTTCTTATGCTTTAATTTTTATTTTGTTAATTCAATTATAATTATAATGTGATTCACAGTTAATCACATGGATGCTTATGGGTGTCTCTAATACGGCTAGCTGGTGGCTCTGCAGTTTTGTCTTTCTAGTGTTGTATATCTTGGTGTTAACAACACGATCCGAGCATCATTAAGCCAACCTGTAAAAGAAGTAAGGACACCCTCTCAATCGTGGACCTGGTCGATCCGAACAAGGAGCCGGATTATAAATTAGACTGTGCGGTCAACAATTGCCTAATTTTTAGGTGACTTGTGTCGAACACTAGAGAATAATATTATCTATCACGAATGATGATATAATCAATATTGGTGGCAATATATTATCATCATTTGATGATGGACCTAGATTGTATATAGTTCATTGGGATTGAGAAGAGTATAGATAATTGTTTATAAATTTCTTCTTTTCCAAGTAATTAGATTGAATCACGTTGTTATATTTGATTTTGCCGACTCTATATCACTTTCATTAAATTGCAAGTCTCACCTAAATGTAATATTTTTGGATAAGGTCTCATTGTTCTTGATCCAATAGTCTAAACCCCACCTCACCCTACCCTACTTTATCTTACCCTATCCTACCCTACTTTACCCTCATCCATTAAAAAAGAAAAGAGATTATAGCCTCTATGTGAGACCCATTATTCTCAAAATTCCTTTTTTTAACGTTCATTTTCAATCACACGTTCGTTCGTCAAATAATTTTATGCGCGAACTCAAAAAATTCAACCACACACTCTCCAACTTTTTACTATTTCAAAATACGTTTTCTTGGTAAAATTGAGCCCAAATAGGGACTGTATAAATAGAAATACTTTTATTTTTATTTTTTTAATTTTTTGTTCTTGTTAGTGTCATCTACAATATTAATGAATAATTGATAGTCTTTAATTCAGAACAATAAGATGAAATTTATGACGATACTAGTTCGTGTTAAATTATGAAACGATTTGAAAACAAAGAGACGTACAACAAATAAACTAAGACTATAGAAAAGCTTATTTCTAAAACCATGCGGCCCTCATGACTTTAATTTATTTATGCGTACCAATAAATATGGATATATGGCACCAAAGTATACTCGAATATAATCTACCACACACCATGCGGATGTGTTTGTCTTAGAATATTCAACCGTGCCAAATAAAAAATTTTAAGTTTTTTAGCAAAAAAAAAAGAGAGAAATTAATTCCTTATAAGTCCCTTCCAAGATTTCTCCAAAGAGAAGTTAATAAGTGAAGACAATTCCACTATATATTCGATGCACCCTTTAAATTCAAACTAAGTATAGAGTAAAGACATGGTGTCCAAGAAATTATAAATTTACAAGTGCTAAGCGGCTAACATTCACAATCAATTTCCAATCGTCACGTTTTACTCTCCTGTCACGAGCTGCCAAAATTTTCAACTGACTTTACCAAGAATTTCTAGTAAGCATGATTTGGTGTTGGAACTTCGAACTAGATATATTTGATTGCAATTGAGATGGACAAGTTCACGGTTCAAAAACCATCCCCTACCTCGAAGTCTCGATCAAGGATCGTAATCAAAATTTTCCGTTCTTATCAATAAAATAAAGTTACTGGGGTCACTATTTAATTTTGGTCCACAAGAATTGGGTGGGGGAGGAGATCAAAAGCTCCCTGCTTTTGGATAAACACCGAGTGATTTTCTTGGAATCATTTAATTCAAAGGTGCTACATTTTTACTTAAATCAGTGTATTAAGTAACAATTTCACAAAAGTTAGTCAATATTTGCAATGATAATGAACTTTACAGAAGCAACAAAATAGCAAGATCGTATTTATTTATTTATTATAAATCTCGAAATTTGTAAGCTTTTTGTCATCACTCTAAATGAGTTTTTTCTCCTTTTCTGTGGGTCTCGTTTATCGAGTAGGCTGGCTAGGGTGACATGTGTATTTTCTGTATACTGCCGGCAACCTTGTTGGCATCTTTAGCTTCCTTCTCTTCTTGATCAGATACTCTTGTATATACTGCAGGAGCTCGATTGAAAGTCCATTTCTAAGAAGAAGAAAAAAAATGTAAGATGAAACGATCAAAAATAGCTTGGAGTTTGTGTTTATTGAACTTTTGGAATGTTTCTTGATTTCTCAAGAAACCCACAATTTCCACTCTTTTATCCATTGTTTTATTCATTTGTGGTAAAAAAAATGTTTCTTTCTTATGAATTCTGATATGGGTTTCACTTATTTTCGTTAATTAGCTTTTTTACTTCTCTGTATAATTAGATTTTTAAGATTTCTTGATTGAATGTGTTTTACTGGATTCATGGAATAACTTTTTTTTCCCCCTTAATTTTGTTGGTATGGTCAAAATATTAGACTGGTAGTCATGTTTGTCTCCTCTTTTCCCCGTAATAAGGATTTCAGTTCTATAGATAAGAATTTTTTGCTACTGGTAATTTTCATTAATATCTTTGTAAGTATTTAACTTCGTATTTCTCTGAGAGGTATTGATCATAAATTTGTGCTTTTATATTTTTTTTTTTGGTTTAAATTGCTATTTGGAGACCTTTTATATGAATTCTGTCATTTCACTGATTTGTACTAAATACGGAGGTAATATATCCCGTTGGGAAGTTTGTGAAAAATTCCTAGAAATGTTTCATTAACCTATTTAGTTTGTCTGCGATATGTTATTGATTCCCACAATAATTTGCTTTTATTAATGTTGATATTGTAACAGGGTGTCCAGGGATTTGAAGATTGCATTCGTCTGGTTCTATTGATGTTCTTGAAGGGGTTTGGTGCAAAATAAGTTCAAGAAAGATGGAGAATTCTTACGAAACGCATAGCAATGGACATGTGAAAGATCCCGGCCTAATTATCCGGCACCCCTTGTCCTCGAGCAAGTTTTCGTTGCTTTGGTTTGATATACGAGTGTTCTATGTTAGAATCAGTAATTTCAGTGTTGATGATTCGACCCCAGAATTTCTCACTCTCAATCATTTCCCTTTGATCCCGGACACTCTCCTTGAAGTGAATGGTGTAAGATGTTCGATTGAGTCGGAAGGAGTTTCTTGCCTTCTTCGAAGGGATAGGATAGATAAGAAATCTGAAGAGGCTACATTTGTTAGCACGGACAGTATACGATTAAACGGCAGTGCAAGGTTTGAAGTTTTTAATGAAAAGGAGCTCGTGCTCTCTGGGATTTTGGAAATGTCTCACGCCAATAGTTCTATCAAGGAATCAAACAATTTGGCTCGGAAATGGAGCATGAATTGTGAATCAGTAATGACTGCTGGCACTGGATTTCTCAAGGGGAAACATATAAAGGGCGCTGAATCATCGTTGCCTACAGTCGAAGTTTATGTTGCGGGTTGTTACTCAGGAACACCAATCATAGTAACCAAGACGTTGCAGCTTAATTATGCGAAGAAACACAAAAAGGGAATGTTAGATATGATTCTCGAATGCGAAGCCTCCGAGTCCCATGAAGATGTTGCATCTGAACATGATCTACAGGTAATGTTGTTCAATAATGGCTTATTCTGTATGGAGCATTTGACAGCAGTGGATAGTATTACAAAATAAAAGGAAGCTAAAATCTTGTTAATTATAATGTCGAGTCATGTCCAATACTGTGTCTCAAATGTGCACCGAGTGTTTACGTTCTTGATATATGTGACATCTAGAGTCTTGCATTCTCGTTCTACTTATTACACATCTTTGTGCTAATGAAAACGCATCCAGTCGAACATATCTTGCAAAACTAACCGTCTCATAACTCTTGTGCTTAGCTCAATGCTCATAGCGTTCATTGTATGTATTACAGCAATAATTTGAAATGCAGAAAAGCAATAAAAGGTATACAGGCATGGGAAATATCGTATTCAGAATTATTACTAATTACGTGTTCATTGTTTAATTGTCTTCAAAAGGTTACCTATACTATTGCAGCCATTGATTCTAATATTTATACACAAAGCACAAGCATGAATATGAGCACGAGATCCCGTCATTTTATCTTATCATTCGGTTATGGCTTTATGCTTGCTTCCTCTTGCGAAACATGTCTCTTTGCAATGGGAAAAAGGCCAATATCTTTAGGAATTGAATCTTAGACTATAAGAAGTCTTATCCTCAACATGTGATGAGGGTATGGGCAGGCAGGCACACATATTGAAATAGCAGAGTATTCTCTTGTATTCTGTTTCCTCTTGTATTATCCATATCCTTATTGAGACTGACGTGCCGGGTTCTCATCATCACAAAAACTAGGTAGGTAGTCTTCAATTGTGGGGCCCTTTAAATCACTTTTCGGCATCCCTTAGCAACCTTTTCGAGGTCAATTATCTATTCAGGATCTGTGTGACGAACACTCAGTTTTTCTTGAGAATTTTATAATATTCTGCACATGTTATCCCCATCTGTCTAATAAATACTGATTTGTAGATTCATTTGATAAGAAATCTTAACGTGTATTTCTAGTTTTGTCTATGTTGTTTTCGAAAAACATAGATTTTTGTTTTTCACTCCAAATATTATGTCAAACCATGTTTTTGCTTGTATTCAGTAAGTAAGATGCCTACGTTACATGTAGCTTTCTATCAGTGCTAAAGTACTTGTTAGAAACTCGATGCTTGGACGTCGGCATGGCACATAGAATCTTGTTTTATTTAGACACTATATGGTATATGTTTATAATGAACACAGCGCTGAAACATGCTACTAAACGGTATATTATGTAGAAGAAAGCATTGGATTAGTCATGTCCATGTCCGAGTGTCAAGCATCTAATATAGGTATAGCCTAACAAGAAAGGTTTGTGTAAAGTAAGCTCTTTTTTCTTGAAAAGGAAAAATGAAAAAAAAATTATTTACTCTTATCTTTAAATGTTTTAGTGAATTGTTACTTAATCTTTGGTTGCATTATTCTGTCACTTCCATTGGTTACGATGGACCATGCCATAGTATATCAAGCGGTGTTTGGTTTGCAAGACTCCAGAGTATAATAGATAAGATTTTAACTTATTTTTTTCTCTCAATGTTGTCGAGTATTATATAGTCCATCTTACTGAATGAACTACTAATGTACAGCTAGTAGCCGTAAGTCATAATATTCGTCTTCTTTTTTTTTTTTCATAAATATGCAGCACAATACTTTTAGATAATGGACTAGAAGAAAAAGAAACTATTGTTAATTGCTATCTAGTCTTATTTACTACTACCTATCTGAGCCAATTTGAATATTTCCGTTTTACCTTTTCAGGTTGCAAAGTACAGAAATTATAAACAGGAAAGCGATGAATACCATGATGACATGTATTGGAGACGGACAGAATATATTGAAGGTGAAGACGGGGAACTTTCCTGGTTTAATGCCGGTGTTCGGGTGGGTGTTGGAATAGGCCTTGGCATTTGCTTGGGGGTCGGAATTGGAGTTGGTTTGTTGGTCCGCACTTACCGAACAACAACCCGAAACTTTAAAAGACGGCTTGCATAGTTGCTCGTATTATCTTCATGCCTCGTCTCAATTGACCGGCTAACACGACCATTAGGATGGTCCATTTTGGGTGCAAATTTTCTAAGTCTCAATTTACCAGCTACTCGATCGATGTCTTCGCGGGTGCTTTTCGCGTTCTGATTTTACGTTTTTCTTTATTTTGGAAATAATTCTCATGCTGTTGATTGTTTTGAAGAGAATGTTGGTATATATAGCAGTGCATACGTGCAAGAAGTTTGATTTATCGCACTGTTGTTTCTTTCTTTGAGCATAGCCATTTTTTGTGCTTAATTACATTGTTTGCAGTTATATGTACTTCTTGTTGGAAAATTATGATATTGAATGAAAATCAGTTTCATCGTTTCAGAATTTATGGAAATTATTCATCCGTTCCACTTCAGCCGTTCCTCTTCAAATTTACCTTCAATGTTAATTGTATTAATGACCACACTCTTCCTCTATGGGAATAAATAGAGGATCTATCGGTTGGAAGAAATGCAAGTATGAGATACAGCTTCAAGCAAAGTGAGACAAGCTTCCAGCAACAAGTTTTTTTTCCTTTCCGATTTAAAATTTTCCTTTCTCTGAACTCTTTGAGAGATAGAGAAAATCACAGCTAGTTTGTAGGCGGTTAACATAGTGCAGCATGAACCAACAACCGATTGTATCCTTGGAATCGAACACCGATCAAAGCCTCTTGCACTCCGGTGAGGCGGTGAATTCGATTTAAGGAAACCGTGTAAACACTGGCCTTCGGTATTGGTTTGATTTATTTTGATTCTCTGATTATTTGCCCACAAGCTTAAATCGAATTCCTATTTGGTGAATCAAATTTTTTTCCGTCAGTTTCTGTGGATTTTCCTTGTTCCTCAGTTTCTGTAAATATTTCAGTTAGTGTTAATTTTTTTTTCTTCCGTCTGTTCATGTTTTTCCTCAGTTTTGTTCACCGTTTGTTTAAAGTGCATTAAAGTAGATTTCGAGTTGATCAAGAAAGGAAGGGGAAAAAAAATGTGTCTCTAAGTTCGGTCTCTGCGTAATTTCAAATAGGTGGTTTTTGCCTAGTTAATATATGGTTTTGCATGTTTTTATCAACAAACATGGTTTTAAATCATTGGTAATGATTATTTAAATATTTTACAATTACTAGCATGATTGCCTCATCATTAGAATATAATTGCTTACTTTTTGATTTTAATCATTGGTTAATGATTTTCTAATTCATGTTTAAATAATTGTTAAGTGGTTAGAAATTTGACTAAATAATTTGCTCTCATTTTTCAATTCCATAATTTTTTTTTTAATTTTTTTTCTTCGAATTGATAACATAGATCTTGAATCTATTTCTAGTTTACAAACTCATTATTATTCTAAACATTTTGTTGTCGTTCTT
>CAIGRT010093707.1:0-11081 GCA_903798405.1 Fraxinus platypoda | reverse complement strand
TTTGCTTATTTTCTTCGATCTCACCAACTTACATCACAACATCAAAATCACACATCTAATTATTTATCAATTACATAAACATTACATCATTAATTATTTAATTAACCAAAAAAATTACATCTTTATTAATAACAAATTAATTTTTAAACAAAACTATTAAATATAAACTAGGCAAACGTGCATTGCACGTTGCTTGCACCTAGTATGTTAATAAATTCTTATTTTGCATCTTAATTCGTTTTTGGACGTGTCTCATATCTATGTAAGAGGGTCATATCATTGAATCCTTTAGTAAATAATTTAAAAGTAAATTTAATTTTCTAGCACAATTGAACATGTAATAAAAAGTGTCATGTTGAGCTAAGAGGAGATATTGCACAAGAGGTTTGAGCTCGTGTTGAGCAACGAACGAAGCATGCTAGAACATTGGTAAAAAATCATGAAGTGTTTTTATTTGATTGGTTTGAAGTTCGAGATGTCGTGGTTTGAGTAATGGTTCTATCAGGTGTGTATATTAGACCGTTTAATTGAATTATTTCTCGCTAGAATGAGCCAATTCTCCTACTCAAAACATGACAACCTACATCAAGATTGTGTGTCGACAAATTCTTAATTGGAGCGCAACTGCCAACTCCAAAAGAAGGTCCTACTACTTATAATATGGAACAATGGAGTTTTCTACTCCTGTATGTAACTATATCAATGCACCACTTCGAAATTATGTTGAAATCTATCTATATACATTACATAATTTAAGTATCAAAGTAGAATTGAGTTCTCATCTCACACTATTTATAATGTTTTCAAGTGAAGTTTAAGTCGTTGCTTTGGTTCGAACTTCTTTCACTATCCTTGATTTGGTGAAAAGGGTTCAACTTTTACTGGGGGGAATTAACTAAGCCCCTATATGATAGCCATTATAAAGAGAAATTGGAGGAAAATGATGTTAAGAATAGTGATTTTTTATAAAATGTGTGGTGAAAAAGTAGATAAAAATTTTAAATTTACATGTAAAATATTTTATTGTGTGAATATATAGTTGAAAATGAGTATGAGAAATAAAGAGTTGAAATAAAAAATGTCACACATGGCTAAATATTGAGAAAATAGAAAAGAAAAGGGTTTTGCTACTTGTACACCGAAATTGACACCTCAGTATATAAGTCCCCTTACAAAGGGTGTTCCACGATTTTTTTATTGGGTGTGGGCTCCCTATTTGTGAGGAGGTTATATACCGGAGTGTTAACCCGATGTACAAATAGCAAAATCCAAAAGAAAATTATAGGCAAGGTACATTGGTCTTGTGCACAAGAATAATGCTACATGTACATCTTGTATGATAACTTGGTTGACATGTCCGTTATGTGGAGGAAATCTGTAAAGTGATGTGATGAATGAGTTCAAAATCAAGGGTGTGATGTTGCCGTGTGGAATAGTGTAAAGAAATGTGCAAGAGAGTGTAAATGTAGCAGTCATGTGCACAAATACAAGGATTTTGCTAAACTTGTACATAAAAAAATGTATATAATGGATTATATTATATAATGTGGAGGAAAAAAATTGGATGAAAAAATTGATTATGTTTTAAATTGACAAATGGTAGAGTACCAAATACAAATATAAAAATCTAAGGCTGAAAGATCAGGATAGAGTAATTACAAAATTTGACTATTCAGGACCTAAGGCTTCATGGCCCTTTACTATTTCTTCTGACCCGAACTCCCTAAGTCAGCTTAAGATCCATCTACCAAAGATCCAATCAAAAATTCCGAATACTTTGATATGATTATCATAACCCGAAATCATCACATTGTGATACAAGTCAATGCTAATTTCAGTACAACTAACAATCAAATTGTAGTAATTAAATTTTTTTAAATATTATATGTAAAAAATCATGAAATATTATTCAGTTTTATATCAAATACTACATATCGATCGAACATGTAAAGAGAATTCTAAACTTACCCCTTTTTTTTCATTCTACTACGTTTCAAAGTCCTCAGTTAGGTGCTAGCATGTAAACTATACAATATCATAAATAAGATTTCAATTTTTCCAATAAATTGACTTGAACAAGTTAAAAATGTTTCTGGGTTTCTCAACAATTGCATATTTGAGTTATAATTTCAAATCTTTTGCTTCTTTTTGCAAAGGACAAAAAAAGGGGAAAATAATCACAATCTTAATAATTATTATTAACTACTAATTATCATTTATCAAATAATGTTATAATGTTTTATCTTACTAGAAATAACAACGTGGATGGAAACGTTTTTACAGAAAAGGACAAGACATCATGAATGAAAAACCATTCAATCAACTTATTGTTATTATTTCATTTTTTTAGTTAGTATATATAATTATTAATTAAGTAGGGTCGCATGTTTGGTAGGAATTAAAATTTAGATTTTTACTTTAAGTCAAATTCAACAATTAATTTTAATCACATATTTCATGGAACCCACAACTTTTCAACTGCATATTCTATCAATATTTACTAAAAATCTAATTTTAATCTCTAGCAAACAGGGCATACAAATAAAATAATGTGTGATATTATTGTTGCCTTTAATTCTTTGAAGATTAAATTATTTAAAAAAGAATTCAATAGGGGATTCCAGTTTATATTTATTTAAAGATAGAAAATTGCAAGTATATAAAAAAGTCGTATTAAAAAAAAAGCACTTCAACTCAAATATGAAGATTAATAATAAGAATAAAATATGTATGAAAATCGTTGTGAGTACATGGAAAAAATAACAAAATTAATATAGATTTTTGAATTTCAATCTCATAGGGTGGGCCCCATGTGAATTAAAATATTGGCAAAAAATCCCACCCACCCACCCCTGCTGTGTGTGTTATGGCAGGTACAGAAATTTGAATTCTCGTACATGTAGCATGTCCCAATATGTATAGCATGTTGGACTGATAAGATGTGAAAGGATAATATACATCTCTCTCGTGCATCTCTTTATTAATTATGTGTGCTACTTATTTTATGTCATATTTTGTAGCTTAAAATCTATTAATACAAAAAAAAAAAAAAAAAAAAGTGCACTCGCCTCAATTAAGAAGATTAATAATAAGACAATATGTTGAGCATATTGAATTAAATAGAATTTAAAATAATAAGAGGAGATCTCGCACATATCTCTTTATTAATTGTGTTTGTCATGTCCAATTTATCTTAGGTAAAATTTTGTAGCTTAAAATCCCATTATATAAGACTCTTCTTAGTTAACTATTTTTTAGCACGTGCAACTATGCATAAAAAATAAAAATAAATAATAATAATAATAATAAGTTACTTTAAGTATTTTTCATTTTTTTTGGCAAGCATGTTTGGATGATGGAAATTTTTACTTACTTTTAAGAGAAGGCGCTTTTTTCAAAATAATTTTATCTTACTTCTCTCTAACTTTCACTAATAAAAAAATTATTTTATGGCAAAATCTCTGGCATATTTATTTTTTGATTTTGCTAATAAGAAATTATTTATTTTTACTTATTAGTAAACTTATCTATTAGCTAGTAAATATATAAATAGATAGCATGCAGACAAAAAGAGAGACCATCCCCTATCTTTGGCCTCTTTTTAAGGCCAAGAATCCATGAAAATTATTAATTTGAAGAAGAGATTTGATTAGGATTGTAGCTCCAAATAATTTATGGGTGAAAACAGGGATTTTCTAATAGCTAATTAGCTACTAGTTTTGTACCAAGAAGAAAGAGTAATAATCAAGTAGACAGTACCAGAATTTAGGCAGATTTCATTAATTTGATTAGAAACAATTTAAATAAAAGGCTAGTGTTACATATTTTCTATCCCTTCTTTAGCCCATGTTTGTCATCCTTTAAAATTTTAAATTGTTTGCTACAGTACCATTCTCCACCACACGATCACACAATAAAATATTCTACACACAAAACAATAAGGGTTTGTTCTCTTTATCATTTTCAAGCCGTTTTCTGTTTTTCGATTTTTCAAAACAGTGAAAACTCGTTCTCTTTCCTATTTTCGAAAACGCGTTTTTAAAAATAAGTTAAAATTTACAAAGAAAATCCAAATTTGTCGTTTTGGGTGTTTTCAGTTATAATCAAGCCAAAATTTTCAAAACGAGTTTTGGGTGTTCAAAACAATTTTTCAAAATGTCAAAAAGAACATATTTTCAACAATCTCAAAATGGACACTCAAAATACAAAACTCAAAATGAATTCAAAACTCAAAACACAAAAAGAACAGTCCCTAAAGTTTTCTTACTTTTTAACCACACATTCTCCATCAATTTACTATTTTATAATGCATTATAAGAAATTAATGGCTCTCCCTTCATACCTCTGTTACTTCATGTTGGTCTCTTTTTCCCATTTTTCCTCTCGTCGACACGCTAAACATAAAGTTCAAATTGTGATCATCATCTTTAAACTTTGCATCTTCTTTAATTTTGTCTTTCGATATAGTTAGTCTTTAATTTTTTTTATATCGGCGTCTATGGTTTAAGTAACAATTTTCGTTATAAAAAAATTAAAGTGTTAAAGTGGCATGGAAAAATAAATTCTCCTTTGAGCTGAAATACACAAAAATAATCTAGAAATATAAAAGGAAAAAAGTGGAAATATAATGATTATTCAATTAAACAAGTCAAGTAATTGATGGCTTGACCAAAATCATTACCACTCTTCTTCAAACCTTATCGTTGTCAAAAATGTTGATTAGAGAATGTAAGAAATTGGTATTTGGTTGGCTACACTTTTTTCCATTCCCATCTTCATTCTTACACATCCACCCCACAATTCTCATACTTATCATTAAAGCCTGCATGAGTTCAATAATTGCAATGATCCCAAAAGCATGACATGTCTGACCCCAGTCACCTCCTCTACATGAGTATTTTAAATTACAACTTTATTTAATAGCCCACCCCACGCGTCTGGGACCACCCAGTTATTGATACTAATGTTTTTTTTTTTTTATTCCTAATACGAATAATATGCAAATACACTACGAGGTCCATGAGTAGACAATTTGTTTTATGGGATGCTCGACTATGGTTTCATCATGTCTAAAAGGTAGATTTTTTTTTATTTTTTATGAATTATGGAAAAATCTTTCTTGTAACGGTATTCTTATGGAAAAATTTATACACTTCATATTTTTCTTCGACTTCCTGTCATTGGTCATGTCAATTTTTTTTTTTTTAAAAAAAGAATTATCACATTTACGTTATTTTATATTAAGACAACTTTATTCATTTAAATTTTTATTTTTAAAGTGAATCATTGGATACCATGCTCAATAATAATATTAGTAAAAAGGGTGTGATTAATTAGTTTAATACATCTATAAATTAACAAACGAACAATCACACTCATTATCCTCGAAGAACTTTTCTTGATATACTAAACTTTGGTCAGCTTGTCAGCTCAATTAAAAACATGTGGTTGGAACAAATTATGGTCAAATTTATTGTAAATCCGACCAAACTTTTTAGTCTGTCTTTTTTTTAAAAAAAAAAATCATGTAATCTTTTTCCTAAAGTGTGTGCCTTTCGTTTAGACCTAACTTCAGCCAGTCAGCATAGTCTGATCCCTGATGCGTAGAAGCAGCCAGCAGCCGTCTGATCAGAGATTCATTCATGTCATTTAATAAATTTGTTCGATAACTCCAATATACGACATAACTTTTCATTTAGCCTATCATCTGATATCACATAAATTGGGGTTAAAATTCCAATAGAACTAAATAACATTGTTCAAATATTAATTATCTTCTGTTGACCCTAGAAAACGGAAAATTTATTTATAGGTGCTAAAATTTTTTATAAATGAATGTCAAAATATTAAATATAAAATTAACTCAATCCCGTCGAATGTACAATTTTATTGAAAAGGTACTAATACCATTATTATTGTATTCACATAATTTAGTAAAATTACTATTTAGCACTTTTTTTTTCAATTCAAATCTTTTAGTTTATTGAATCCATTGCTTACAAGAAATAATGATTTTATCACCTAATAATTAATTATCTAATCATAGTTCATAATGCGTTGGCCCTATATAGGTCTAGTCTTGGCATTATATTTTCCAATTACGCAATCAAATCTTATTAAAGGCATCTCCATATATTCGGTGGAGTGCCATTATTCATTGTCACAACAATTAAATTAAATGGCATAGAGTAATAAGTGATGCCTTATAGAAAGAAGAAAAAAAGGGTGATGGTTATAATAATAAATTATTTTGCCCAAAATTGTAATATCCATCCATTAATTTTGTTAGTGATTTTATTTTTGTACTTCTAAGAAGATCGACGTTCGATAATAGAAACAAGCAATTCGTTTATCTGAAATCACTAATGATTAAACGAGCTACAAAATGATTTTTATCAAATGAATCACTGTCCATTTAAAATCTCAGACACGCTCTCGAGTTCAAATATGAATATTTTTGGATGACCATCTATCTCAATCTAAATTAATATGAGCGAGCCTGTAAAATAATTTTTATTCGTTCAAGATTTAATAATGCACGGTATTGTTTGTCATTTAATTGAAGCATAGATTTGCCAAACCTAAAATATAGACAATACTAACTTGGCCTATTTTTCCAGAGTATTGAATTCTTAACAATAATAGTATACCCGACTGCCATCAGTCATAGCCCTCAAATTATGATGTACTAGACATAATTATATTATACAAAAAAATCAATTCTCACACCCACACTCTCCCTCTCTCTCACGTACCAACAGAGAGACAAGTACCCCACCCCCACCCATCGAAACACACATACAACATATATGTATATACTTTTATATGGATTCACGTGCGTTTTTCAAAATCTTGGATTTTTTGGACAATCTTTTACTTTGACAAAGCTAGGTTAGGAGGCGAGATTGGCCTGTCTGCTACAGGACCCAAGACTTGATACTATACAAACCCTTCTACTTTTAAATTTCTTGAGTCCCTTCAATCCACAATTAAGCCATTTCAATTCAACTCTCTTTTTCCTTTTAGGTTTTTCCTCATGGAGTTGGGTTTGAGTCTGGGTGAAACGTCAAAGGGATTCACTTTGCTCGGCAAATCACAGAAAATTATTGACGAAGATAATTTAGGGTTCTGCATGGCTTTAAGAATGAAGGGAGAAGATGAAATCAAGAAGAAAGAAACAAGAAATGATGGTGAAATAAAAGGGTCTTCATCAGATCTACCACTTCAGCTAGATCTTCTGCCTTTCTCTCCTGTTCCACACAGTCAAAAATCATCAAATCTTCGTTTCCCTTGGCTCACTCAAAACTGTAATGCCGTCTCTTTCTGTCCGTTGTTTTTTTATCTGTCTCACTGAGTTTTTTTGTTTGCGGTTTTTTCATTTCCTGTTTCACTCCCAGAATGATTTTAAGATTTCATTTACAGTAGTAAATTTTCTTGCATGATTATGTTCTTGAATATCAGTTTCTGATTATTTCGCAGCTTCAGTTGATACCTATGTAATATAATTTTTCATTTCAGATTTTTGATTTGCTTTTAAAAGCTTAAATATTATTAGAAGCATATTTGTATTTAGTTACTGTCTTTTGCTTGAGAGCAGACTAGATATATTTTCACATGTAAGGACTAATAGGGGTACAATTTTCATAAACTGAGCTAGACTTAAACTCGTGACCTTTACCTGTTCTCATTTTTGTTGAATTGTCTAGTCTAAAAGTTTTTTGGACCGTTCTTAAATTTTAATCTATTGTATGGTTTAATTCTGCAACAGTGGTTACTGAACCGAGGAAAGGGTTGGACGAAAACCAAAGGAACTTAACGGCTGAGGAAGTCGAAGATGGTACAGCACTGTCATCTCCAAACAGCACAGTTTCATCATTTCAGATGGATTTTTCGATTTATACAAGGGGCAAAAGAGATGCAAACGAAGTTGAGGCAGACAGAGGGGCTTCTTCAAGAGCAAGTGATGACGAAGAAAATGGTATGGCCAGAAAAAAACTTAGGCTCTCAAAAGAACAGTCTGCTTTTCTTGAAGAGAGCTTCAAAGAACACAACACCCTCAACCCTGTAAGTCATACATCTATAGTTAAACCTCTATCTATGTGTGTATTTTTGTTCGACCCTATAACTAATAATTTTGTTATCAACACGTCCATGTTTCATAATTTTATAAATCATATTCATCAGATGTTGTTAAACCACTGGTCTAAAAGATGTTACATTCACCCTTCCACGCGTGTCAAAACTACCGTGTCATGTGTACAATTTTACTGTAAAAGGGTGACAGTGTGACCTCAACCCATTGATCAATCACCTCATTTGAAAGCTTAGACGGTTGACAATGACACTCAACTTATATTGTAGCTCATTGTTATGCAGAAACAAAAGCTTGCTCTCGCTAAGCAGTTGAATCTCCGTCCACGCCAAGTTGAAGTATGGTTCCAAAACAGAAGAGCTAGGTTTGTGTACAAACTTTTTTTTTTATTTTGTTTATTAAGAAAATAATTGCTGGTTCTTGTGACAGTTTAATGAAGCAATTATTTGATGCATTTATGATTTGCAGAACAAAGTTGAAGCAGACAGAGGTAGATTGTGAGTATTTAAAGAGATGCTGTGAGAAACTGACAGATGAAAATAGGAGGCTGCAAAAGGAGATTCAAGAATTAAGAGCTTTAAAGGCTTCACAACCTTTATACATGCAGCAACCTGCCACAACTCTGGCAATGTGCCCTTCTTGTGAGCGCGTGACCACCTCGACCGCCACTCCCTCCACCAAAACAGCTACGACCACCACTACGGCTATGAACGCTACTAATAACGGACTCTCTCTTGCTAAACCTAAATTATATTCATTTTTGCATGCCCAACAGGCTGCTTCTTGAGCTAGGAGAAATAAATGAATATATCCTTTCAGCTCTCGTGGCCTAGTAATTTCTTGCGTATGTACATGGATATTTTTACAATATATTTTTCTTCACCAATGATTTATTTATTGTAGAATGGCTTGATGTCTGCTGATGAATTTTGTGGGATTATGTTTAACAGAGTGTACGTACAAGTGGTTTTGTTAGATAATTAAACGTTTTGTACTGCTATTAATTTTATTGAGACAGATCAGTTGCCACTTTCTGATTTTTCATCATGGCATATTTTCATTTTCTCCTTAGTGTTCAATTCATTTGTTCAAGATTTGTGTTGAGAAATGACAAACGAAAGGCGCTGACTAAGAACAAAATTGGTGTTGAAGTTAAAGCTTTTGGAATGAAACCTGACATCTAAATAAGTGGTACTGCTCAAATTTTAGACTTGGTCGTTGAAAAATCTCTGAACGTGTATAGACGATTCAAGATAAAGTAGTGAGCCTAAAAATTGTTGTTAAAGATTTGAAATAAGGCGAAAAGCCTCGAGTGCAATCATGATAGCATAAAAATTTTCCGGTTAATTGGCTCTCAAGATAATTTGACATAGCGAAAGAGGTGGGTATTGATATAGAACTTGTGATTCTTTTAATTTGAGGAAGATGGATGAATGAATGAATTACCATTTCCATTTGAGAGCTACTGCATTGTCAGAGTAAAAAGTCTTACTCAACTAGGCAAATGAATGGAATGACTTCTCCCAGTAAGTTAAAAAGACCTTGGATTGCCCCCACGGGCATGGTGCAATGGTAGAACAGGAGGATTCTCTACGAAGTATCGAAAGTTCGAATCCCCGCGGCAGCTGGAAGGTAACATTTATATTGAAAGACAACATTTAAATGTTGGAAGGCGGAGAGGTCCACAGGAAGGAGAACCGCCGAATGTTCGGCCCAAGTGTTTATAAGCTGTGACCACATCTAGATTAACTCGGGTGACGAACTAGGGGGGGAAGACCGCCACTCCTCAGGATTAGTATGGCGAAAATTTGGACACCTGAGTCATAAAAAAAAAAAAAAAAGACCTTGGACAATTTAGTCTCCGTCGAGCCCATTGCCTTATCATGTGGTGGTTGTTTAATATCTATATTTTTTGTCTAATTTTCCCTCGACATAGCCTCTAATCTCTTCGCAGTATAAGCTCTATCTTCTATAGTCATTCTTATGCTTGATCTCACTAATTCACGTGGTACGTGTATTTTGAATTAGGCCATCAATTGACTTTTTTCATTGCGAAACTTTCAATTTTTCTCCTTTATGGAATAACAATTACTAGCATCATGATTGGTTCAACTAATCAAGCAATGATAATTTAGAAATATGTGTTTATCATCATTACTGTTTACGCGTTATTCATGTGAACAATTATTATTCTTTCCCTTGAAATTAAGTGTGTTTGACTTCATTACAAGCTCTTGATGGATTTTCCGTTTTTTAATTATAAGTTTTTTTTTTTTTAATATTATTAACTACTTTTGAGTCCTACCTTAACACATAAGTCAAAAAACTAGATTCAATAAAACGTAATAGAAGAAAATTATTTGATTAGAGATGATACTAAATTAAAATACACTACAAAATGTGAAACTGATATGAGCATCTAAAAATAAAATGTTTTGATGTCCTACAACGTGTTAACTTTTCAATCTTGAAAGCCTCGACACTCCAGGAGGGGATTGTTGAGGTCAACCAACCCCCCGTTTGTAATAGGTCGATCTCGACCATCCCTACATGGGGAGGTGGAGATCGAACCACCACTTACTCTCTTGGCCTTTCACCCACATGTCTTGACAACTTTTAACTACCTTCTAGATAAGCTCCACATTTTTTGAGAATGTACGAGGACGTGCGTCCCTTTAGATCCACCGGTTAGAAATAAAACAAGATTTCAAGATCTTTGTGCCTCGTTATCAAGGTAAACTCTGATTACGCCCAAAGAATAACGCAGTAGTTGTAGCACAGCTTTGGGGTGTCGTATCCACAGGGAGATGGAAGAATATTTAAAGGATCAAAAAAGGATGGGTGTTCTCACGGATGATAAGAAATAGATTTGTTCGTCACGGAATCGAGATCAATTTTGAGAATATGGAAATTAAAGTCAATGAATGAGATGGTGAAGCGTCGGGATTCTCTCAATCGGATCGGATCAATCACATCAATTATTTCAATT